>JAWMAG010000011.1:477500-592500 GCA_037013455.1 Ceratitis rosa | reverse complement strand
ACATTGGTTTGGAATGCGGACCTCCCGGGCTTTTGTGTAGGGTTTGGGATCTCCTTTTTCATGAACGACCTCTGCAAACGGTTCGGTCTCTTAATTGCTTTGGCGATTTTAATGCCACGGTGGGCACAAAAGTCGGAAAATTCAGCTTTTATTTTAAAACATCCCTGAACGGACTGAGGCTGAGCAACATCACTGGGGACTAACAAAATGTAAGAAGTTACACGGCAACTAATTGGTTATATTGCGTTAAGCGGCAGACATGCTTGCAGTGTTATATAAATATGTACGTTCTAAGGATCTAAAATTAACTCGGATCATAGAGTATACCCTCCCGCCGCTGTGTTTCAAGGAAGATTCGACGTCGAAAGCTGCAATTACAACATACAGTCAAACAATCGGTTTCTAGCAAAAGATCAAAAGAAAAGATGGTACGATGAGCTACAGTGGAGAAAAGAGAGACTGCCTACCTGGCAACGACTACAACACGTGCAGGATAGGATAGATACCGAGAGTTAACGAGGGAACAGATACGCGTTTGTAGACGGAAAGGAGAGAAGCCAAAATGCATGAGTATGAAGAACTTGAAGACACGACCAGCAGATCGATGCTCGAAAAATCTACGATAAGATGAAGCGACTTACATAAGGTTGGTAGCCAGAGCATACTGAGTTAATGGAAATAAGTTTAAATAAGTTTCGAGATATGCAGCCTGTTTTCTCTCCACTGCGACACGGCAGTCCTCATCGTACCATCTGTTTTTTGCGACCTTTCTGAAATTCAATAGTTTTGCTTGCAGCTGTACGTTGGGAACTTGAAATGCCATCCCACAGTTCCCTTAACCGAGGAGCCGATCAGTGCTCTTAGAGAGCAGGAGTGTAAGTCGAGTAAAGAACATTTCGGCAGTCTGTTGTGGTTGAAGCTTTTCGAGTTCGAACCTTCCTTGTGTTTGTTGATGGGCGTTTTTTGATACACAGATGAGGGTGCTCCGAGTCGATGTTGGTTTCTCGGAGTGAACGCACACTGGGACATACCGTCCGTCCATCACAACATGATCTTTCTGGTTTTGGGTTCTTCGATCAGGGAACAGCCAAGTAGCTTCATGAATTTTCTTGTGCTGGAATCTATGGTATTTAGTACTACAGACAACCATATTTCGGGTGCCGGTGAAGTCCTTATTTGCTCACCCAGTGGTGGCAACGTTAATAAGTGCGCTCCAGGCGCTCATGAAAGGTATCCTTGGCTACATCATCTTTATTTTCCATCGGAGCGTGGGCCCACAAATCAATGATATGTCAAAGAAATTCGCTTTGATGCGGATTGTGACGAGACGTTCATCCACCGGGGTGAATTCCAGTACTCGGCGATTCGTTTCTCTCCGACACCAAATTTCCGCTCTTTATATAGCTGCTGTAGCATACGTCATTAGGACCTCTACTCGATTCCGTCGTTGTCCCGTCCATCGCGCTACTTGGACGGCAGCGATGTCAGCCTTTAGTCTTATGAGTACATCAACCAGGTGGCCAGCAACACCTTTCTAATTAACGAACCGGAATTTCCAGGTGCATGCTAAAAAAGTCGTGATCCTTCAAATACTTGCTGGGGTCGTCATCAGAAGGGGGATATCTCAACCGAGGAGGACGTCTCTCAATGTATTTAAATAGCTAGCGGAAAGGGTGGGTATTATGGTGCTGCTCATAAGAGTGAGTATCTTTATCGATCTATTTCTCTTTATCTCTTGCAAAATGTATGAAAGAAGGCTCAAATGAACTTTCTTAGAACTCTACAAACTTTCCGAGTCGGATTTAGCCAATCTCGAAAGGTTAAGTCTGTGAAAATTATTCGAACATGTGGACGCACTATTACAACTGGCTTTCCTTTCTTATGAGTTTACACTTATATCCCGCTAATCTTACAAACAGTTATATGGTTGCAAGTAAATATGTACACCAGAGACTAATCAAGTATGTATGTGCGCCTCCTGTCTCCTGTCAATGTTGCACATATTTTGTGCATATGATTCCCGAATGATGGAAATTTCGAGCATTCACAGCACCATTGACTGCGTGCAACCTCTAACTCATGTCATAACATATGTCTGTATGTCTGCCACAGGCATAGTGTATTAAGTGGACTTGGCACGTGAAAAATTTCAGTGCTCACCTTCACACAGCATTTTAGGTGAATTTCTGTGAAGTGAAAAAAAAAGAAAAACAAATAAATAATTTAAAGCAGATTTCAACACACGTGTTATAGGCGCGTACTACGTGCCACTATCAACAGTTAGAAGGTATGTACAATAGTATGATATGACGCACATGTGCAACAAATTAAAGACTAACACCTACACGAGCCCACATGTGCCCACCTATGAATGAGTATGCATGTGAATAAGCGCTGATATGGATATGGCAATAGATGTATGTATGTATGTTTGTTTGTTTGTAGGTATTTGGCGCTCACATGCACATGAGATGAGAGCTAATGTGCCACATGCTAATTGTTTAACTGCAACGCGTTGCATTTGCTTATGCCTACGAACTAAAAATGAAGAAGGAAGAACGGTAAATACGTGTATGTATGTAAATACTAACAGGCGTGTGAAGGACTTCTGGTAGGTGCTGTGCGGAAAAAACTTTGCATGAATGACCGACCGACCGAACGATTTGCCACTTGGACGTATGGTCCGTTGTGGAAAGTGCGCAGTGAGTGATTTTTTTTTGCAATTTTCTCACACTCATAGCCATTTCGTGGCGAATACAAAAATAAAAACAAACAATGTAAGCAATCAGGAAGTGGAGAGGAAGCCAAGTTGTGAGCGCTAACATGCTGAGCGTCTTTGGCGCGTACTTGTATATGTACTCGTATATGTACAAATATTATATATGCACACACCTTTAATGATATTTCCCAACTAAACGACCAACCAATCAAACTGACTGACGCTCCTCGAGTACTATCTCAGGCACTCATGTGCAATGAGCCATGGCAAATGCACCTTAGGCGCCTGCGCTGTTGGCTGCATTTCATTTTTGCTTCACACACACGTAAGTGTGAGTGTGTGTGTATCCTTACATCCTTGCGCTGTTCATATCCAATAGCAGTACATACTCGTACATACTCAAAGCATATCAATGGCGCCATGCTGTCTGACCGCTGACGGTGTTGCATATATAAATACAAATACATACACACTTAAGCACATATTTTTAATAAAATGTGGCTACTTGAAGTACAGTAACAAAAACAATAACAAAAAAAAAAAACAAAAATGTGTTTCCCAAGTTTTGTATGTAATTTTTGTAAATTTTCCAAAATACTTTATTGAAGAAATGAAAAAAATGCAGTCAGTCAGTGATGGCTGGCGCACACGTGAGCGTTTGTAAATACCTATATGTACAGTTGTATGTATATAGAGTGTGAGAAACTGTGATTTAGTTAAATGCATTTACAAGCCTATATATATGTACTCGTATGTATTTTTCATTTAAATCATTTCATTCATTCATTGTAATGTGAAAAATTAGCGTAGGAATTCCGTTTCTGTTGATCTCCTTCGCCTTTAGGAATTCGTCGAAATTCTGCTTTTCTCGCTCTCATGAGCTTTCCGCTTGCTTGCCATTTTGCTTGATTGATCTTTTCTCAAGCTGCGGCTTAAAAGCGTCTTTGTTTTTGTTTTTTTAACTTTTTGTGATTGATTTCCAATTGATTTATTTGAAAATCCCGCTGTTTGAGATCCTGTGGCTAAGGATTGCTCACATATAATGAAAAATAATAATAATAGTAATAATTCACGAAAGGACCTTTTAAAGTTGGCAATAATTTTCATTCTCTTTGGTAGGGCTATTACATCTTACATAATCATTTTTTAATAATTTGAAATTAATTTCTTAATGTCCAAAGCGCGCTTGGCGACCTAACCTGATGACGTAAAAATTCCGACTATAAACAACCCAAAGATATTGGGAGTCACATACGACCGCAACTGCTGCAAAACTCCAGGGCCCCAACAAAATACTCAAAGCGCTAGCCGGCAGCACCTGGGGTAGAGACAAAGAAACCTTACTGGCAACCTACAAAGCAATTGGGCGGCCGGTCGTAAATTATCCTGCACCGATCTGGGCGCCGGGGACGAACGAGACGCCTGTCAAAACAACGCCCTGACGACCACGACAGGAAACCTCCTGATGTTGCAGGAGTCAGTCAACATCTTCAAAGTCTCCCTTCCCGTGAATGACGTGTTCGGAGTTAAACCACCACCCATAGCAGACAACGAGCTCGAGCTGCCTCGAGAGACGCGCGTGACCCTGGCACAACTTCTTCTTCTTTATTGGCACAACTTAGGTCTGGATATTGTAGCAGGTTAAACTCTTACTTATCCAGACTCGACCCCAGCATACCCAACGTATGACCTGCATGTGGAGAGTCTCTGCACGACACCAACAACCTTTTCACATGCCCTCTTAAACCGACTCATCTAACCCTCCTCCCTCTTTGGACCAATCCCGTCGAAACGGCACCTCTCTTTAGATGACCTCGGCGACTTAGATTGATTAAGCCTGTTCGAAGCGGGGTTAAGGAACCGTTGCAACAACAACAACAATAACACCTAACCGTTGAACAGATTTTCAGCCTGGCCGTGCTCCTTCTCCAATTTGTGATTTCGCGTCTTGATGTGTTCCAATAATAGAGATTCTGTAGTTTATACTAAGCATACTTATGGAGGACCTAAAGAGGTCCTAATGTCCAGAGCTTTTTGAGTTTATAGAGGGAACACGTTCCTAGCCTTGCTGAATGGCAGTGAAAATAAAACACCAAGAGATGGCAACCTGAGTCCCCAATCTATGACGACGAAATAGACATTTCATCTTCCGGCTGAAAGAGTTTGATTAGCTAGTGCTCGCTTAAAGATAAACAAGGCAGTCAACGGAGCCACCTTATAAGTGAGGTTTCAGAACAGCCATATTCACTATTTACCAAGTACTTACTATTCGGCAAAATCTTGGAAAATATACCAGAGAAGATGATTGACACACACGACCTACCATATTCGCCGATTATAAAGCAACATTGGAAGATGACCTGTATCTATGCCGCTTTTTAAAGAAACCCCAAAAGCTTTTTCAGCTTTAGGAAGGACCCCAAATCGCTTAGTGTATACTAAACAATTTTTCATACTAAGTGCTTCTTTCAAATGCTTTAAAAAAAGATGAGCTGCAGAGAATACGAACTGCCGTATGCTGATGATATTGACATCATCGAACTCAAAAATCCACGTCTTTAGGTCTGATTTCTTCAGACTCAATAATGTAGCGAACCGTTTTGGTCTGGTAGTGAATGAGGACAAGACGAAACTTGTATTGTCATCAAACGAACAGTCACCACATTCCCAACTAGGCTCTCAGGTCATTGTCGATGGTCTTAAATTTGAAGTTGTAGATATTTTTGTCTATCTAAGGCGCAACATTAAGATCAATAACAATGTCAACGGACAGTTTCTGGGAAGATTAACAGAATTATGTGTTTTGTTCGCTAAAACAGCAACAACTGTTGGAGCGGCGATCTTTATGTGCACTATGATAGTAACTCTGAAAGCAGTCTCAGATTGTGGAAGTAGAGGAAAACATCCATGCTGTGGGAAGGTTCAAGTGTAGTTGTACCAGGCGTGAAGCCTTAAATGTATTATTTCGGAGGGGCGTTAATTAAATTTCACTGAATAAAATTTATTTTGTGTTTTATTGCCTGATTCTAGGTTATTCTCTAAGAGAATTTAAGACAATTTCTCGTTAGAATCCTTTTCAAAGGGTATGAGGTCTCATTGCAATCCAGTTTGCCTCATCTTGAAACAGTATGTGTTTTGGTTCCATCTTGTTGTTGCCTATCTTTAAATTCATTGCCATGCGCTGTACTAACCATCCAACATCCAACTTTACGGGTGTGCGGAAATCGGGGGGCTCAATCATGGCTTGTTATATTTACTGCATCTGAAAGAAGGGACAAAATCAAAAGGATTAAAAGAAATCGATCCACTGACGGAAAGGATATTTATTGTGCATAAGATGGGCATATACTCAAAGGATCTAATATCAACTCAAAACTCTAACTTGTTTTATCCAAGATACGAATAAGCGGCAAGTCTGAGACGATATAAGCAGAAGAGTAAAGAACACAGATAAGTCGTTTGCCAAAAAAGGTCAGAAGCTCTATGAGAAGAAATACTACCAAAAGAGATATATAAAGCTCTGGATAAAGGGTTCGAGACCGATGTTAATTTTCTTTTAGAAATTCGCGAAGGGCGTCCAGATGACTGTTGTTCAGAGAAAAACTTACTTAAGAAGGGAGGAATGAGTAGTAGTTCGCCTAATGCGGGTATGCTCGGAGATGATGAACCCGAAAACTAGTGGATGTGAGGTAGATTAGACGACTCCTAGCTTGCTTTCAACGTAGTCCATTATTAATATTTGGATAGTTCTACTAACTAAGATCTAAAAGGTGTTTCTTATTATGTACACATGTTTATATTTACGAACTGAACCCTAAAACCCACTTTTGACCACTAGTCAGTAATATTCTTCAAAACTATAGCGGCCTATTCTACATAAAGTCTATAAATCCTTCTTTGTTTGAGTAAGAGTTAAGCTTCAGACTGTCTTATCTATGGAAAAAAATCTAATAACTACATTTTGTCGACATAAGTGAACTCCAAGCACTTCAAAGTTGCAATTAACCGCAGCCTCACAGCGTCGAGTATTTTCCGGTACTTGAATTGACGACTTAATTACTTTCCACGCTAGCAAGTTTTAAAGTTCTACTCGCGTTAGAATTTTCCCACAAACACCAAAACCACACAGTACCAACAGCAAACACGCCCTACGTAACGACCTCTTGAAACACCACCACCCGCCGGCGAGCCACCGCACAGCACTGTCTGCGCACACTCCAAAGCAACAATATTCGCAATGCGAGCCAACCACCACAGCCGAACAAGCCCACAGGAAGTGCAAAAACGCACTTGAGCCGCACAACATGACAACACGTGACGATAGCCGCAAAGCAAAACCGACACACCGACCCCGACAAAGTACTACTGCAACCGCAAGATCACTTGCAACTATTCAAATCTCGACACAAAACCAACATACGGCTAAGAACTAATGTCGGGTATTACCCAATTGTCTACGCACAAAGTGCCCAAAATACCCAAGAACACAATGAATGGACAATTAACCAAACACCGGCACTAATGTCCCTTAAGAACTCAACTCAACTCAACTCAACGAAAACTTTGTTTGGGAATTGTGATAATTTGATGTGAAACAGGTACTTGAGCCGACAGACGGTACAGGACGTGTTGAGTTTAGTTGGTATTTAACGCCTACTTAGTGGCTAACAAGCTGACTAAAGTCAAGTGTGCACAAGAGCGACTACAAAAACAACACTACGCGTCGGCATACCTGCCACGGTACGGCCAATCCGCAGTACGTCTATTATTTGCCATCATAACAACCTGAGCTCGGTTGATGTGACCAAGTGTGTGCCATAGTAGCGCATGCGTAGCTACTCGTTGTACCTTATTGTTGTTTTTGTTGTTTTCTTTTTCGTACTACGCCATCATCATCACCGTCGTCGTCGTCGTCGTGTTCGTTATGGCATGTTGACAGGTAAATATTTGCCAATTCTAACTGCCGACACTCGAGCTCATGGCTCACAGGTATTTTTGTCTGTGGCTGTCCCGATGCGTGATGATGTCTCTGTTAGTTGCGCTGCGCGTGTCAAGTGTTTCTTTATTTCTCGCTTTGTCTTAACACTTGTGCACTTTGGTTTTTTGCTTTTGTTTTTTTTTTTGTTCGCTCACTGCTACCTGTTATTATTATTTGCCTCCGTTGCTGACCGACCGCGCGCCTGCGCAAATCTCCACTGAACAAGTGTGTCTTTGGTTCGTTGTTTGCAGACGCGCTTGGAGTACTTGTTGCATGCATTGTCTTGTGGTTGGCTGGCCAAGTGTGACTGAGTGTAGTAGGTATGCAGTTAGTGGGCTGGGGTGTGTGCTTATCAAGTGATTTTCATGCGAATTCCTGCTAATTTCTATGGTAATTGTTGATAATTGTTGGTAATTACTGGGTGTTGAAGGCATTACATAAGTGTACTTAGGAAGAGTGATGGTCCGCATTTATTCTGATGAAGCCACAGCTAGTTTGGACAGGTAGTTGGGGTTATGAATTGCTTTTGACTTCTTCTACTCCGTCCTAACTGGAGTAGGCACTGCTTGATTATGGTCGAGTCCAAATAATTGAAAACACCTAGCGAGAGTAAGCCCCTCTGTTCTTGATTTCTCTACGCGAGTGGAGCCTTCTCTCTCTTCTGCTTGTATTAATAGATACTGTATCGGAAGCTTTCAAATCTGGAGGTGTGTCGCTCATACGGATACCATATCCTTTCCAACGTAGTTGGTCTTAGTTCATTGGACTCGATCTCGTGGTTTGTCTCATGAAGGTTATCGTTTCATCATCAACACTAATAGCATTCGCCGTCGGCCATATGTATAAGACCATAAATCTTCCGAAAAACTTCGCTCGAAACTTCTTGTTGTTCACTCATTGTTCGTCTGACGATATACAATACTCGTGTATCCACTGAGTTTGGTCCCTGATCGTGAAATGAGGGCTTTACATATCAGTGGGTTACTATTCATTCCAATGAAACCACAGCCAGTTTGGACAGGTTGTTGGGGCTATGGATTTGTTTTGACTTGAATTCTTTTCTACTCCGTCCTAACTAGACTAGGCACTGCTCGGCTATGGTCGAGCCTAAAAAAGTAAAGACGCCAAACGAGACTTAACTATTCTACCCTCTTGATTCAGCTACAGATTCGCTCTTCAGCTACCATAAACATAAACGTTGAAGAATAAACAAGAGTTCAGTAAATAGTTCTTGTTACAGGAGGGTGAGTCAGAAGAATGACTGCTGGAGGAATAAATATTAAAATTGTTAGATAAACAACTGGTATGCAAAGGTTACATGGAATAATGATAAAGAAAAGGATCTAAGCTGTCTGGATGATCTTAAAGAGATGCTCGATTATTGCCAGATCCATTCATTTGGAGTTTTTGATTAGTCTGAAGAAAGAAACTTCGGATGTGATTGTGTAATATCGGGATAAGTCACAGTTTTACGCTCTAGTCGATAGAGAGGGCTCAGCCTCTCTTTTTAGCTCTACCGCATGTATTATATTCTCCAGCACTAGGTTGAAGAAGAAGTCAAGCGATAGAGTTTTCTTCACCGAAATCTCATTTAGCGTCGAACGGCTCAGAGAGTCTGAGTCGGACAGTCGGAGAGGTCCTTCCCGATTCTGATGAGGATTTATGATTTAAGCTTAGCAAAGGCAATAAATTCAAAGCTGGCTAAAAGCCGACAAAGTGCACAAAAAAGGTTTGCTAGGTTCGGTGCCGGTAATTTCGATTTCAAAGATGCACCACGCGTCGGGAGGTCTGTCGTCGAAAATTGTGATAAAATCATGGAAATAGTGGAAACCGTCACATGAGCACTTATTTAATTGCTGAGGAACTTAAGACAAGCCAGAAAACCGTTTGGAACCATTTGCATAACCTTGGATTCAAAAAGAAGCTCGATGTTTGGGTGTCACACGAACTAACGCGACGCAACGCAACATGATGAACCGAATTCCCATCTGCGAATCGCTGCTGAATCGCAACAAAATCAACCCATTTCTGAAGCGTTTGGTGACTGGCGATGAAAAGTGGGTCACTTACGACAACGTCAAGTGAAATGGGTGGTGGTCGAAACGTGGTGAACCGGCGGAAACGATGGCCAAGCCAGGATTGACGGCCAGGAAGGTTTTGCTGTGTGTTTGGTGGGATTGGCAAGGAATCATCTACTACGAGCTGCTCCGCCCTCTACTGCCAACAACTGGATCGCTTGAAGGTAGCACTCAGCCAGAAGAGGCCATCTTTGATCTACAGAGACCCGATTGTGTTCCATCAGGACAACGCCAGACCACACACGTCTTTGGTGACGTGCCAGAAGCTCCAGGAGCTCGGATGGGAGGTCCTAATGTACCCACCTTATAATCCCGACCTGGCACCAAGTGATTACCATCTTTTCCTGTTCATGGTGAACGCGCTTAATGGTGTGAAATTGGCCTCAAGAGAGGCCTGTGAAAATTGGCTCTCCGAGTTTTTTGCCAATAGGGACGCAGCCTTCAACGAGAGGGGTATAATGAAATTGGCATCTCGTTGGCAACAAGTTTTTCGAGCAAAACGATACTTTTAGGTACTTTTAGTACAACTGTCGGAAAATGAGGCGCGAGATATAGTTGTCTGTATTACTAAATTCCAGTATAGCATCGGTATCTTGTGTTGATGCTGTGAGAATTGCAATCGAGTTTTAGTTTTTGATATGCTGGAATTAATAGTTTCTTTTATACATTCTCGTTTACATATATATATGTATGTATTCTACAAAGCACTCAACAATAAAAATATCAATTTTTTAAAGATAGACGTATGAGACACTTTGCCGTTGGACTGATCATCATTTGAGCGAATTTCACTTTTTTATATATATTCGTATCTATAGCCCAAGCCCAGTCAAATCCATCACCTTCATCACCATATTCTCCATACAGTTGGCTTTAAATAAAAAAGTAATTAATATTTCAACTAATTGTAAAAATAAGTTAAGTTTAAAAATGGATTTAATTAATATGCTCACCTGGAAGAACACCGTTTATACCACCAAGCTCCTTTGTACTTCACTGCACAATTAGTGATTTCGCTTAAATCATTATCTCGATCGTAGGTAGTGAATTTCATGCCAATACGGTATGATAAGCTATCGCTTGCATTCCCAGTATAAGTACCCAAATTTTTCAGCGCATAACCCTCTGATTCACTGTCAATAACAAACTCTGTATATTTTGCATATAGTTTTGTACCGTTAATTGTTTCTAATTTAACATATAGCTCCTGTTCACAGCTACTCGTGAGCGCGTGTAGTTTCTCCAAACCAATCCAGTAGTTTCCTTCTAAGTCGCCGAAACCGTCCTTATATTCCTGCCAACCTCTATAAAAATCCACCTCATCACTTATACGCCGTTGAATGACCAACCAGCCACCAAAGTCCGTTTCTTCATTGCAAAACACCTCAAAAGGCGTGGTACTAAATTGTTCTAATTGAATTTTATATACGCCACTCTTAAAACTGCCTGCCGCGGCTTCCATACAAGATGTAGGCAACGATTTTTTGTTACTGGAATTTATTTTTATATTATATCAACAAAAAAAAAAAACAAAAAAATGAATAAATTTAATTAAAGCTCACTTATTTTCGGATAATTGTGTCTTTAAATAAGAAATTTGAAGCAACAATTCATTTTCTCGCTCGCGCAAAGCTGCAATTTGTTCCATGAAATTTCTCACCACACCTATTTGCACATCCCAATTACCATTACACCTTGGGCTTGAATCATCAGCCAACAGGCTTCCAATGAATATTAAGAGAAAAGCGAGATACTGCAATAATGTAAGTGACAAATGGCGAGACATTTTTCTGATGTCTGATGTTTCTCGATCTATCCAACTGAAGTGTCGAAGCTGTACTAGCGAATTTATGATTAGATTTAGTTTATATATACTTCTTTACATACGAAAAATGACTGGACGCATAATTTTTTGTTCATTAGAATAATTAATTAAATAAATAATAAATTTGGTTGCGATAACCTGCGACACACAGATTGCTGTCATTTTTGGCAGATCCATTTTTTTTAATTGAATTCTCAATAATTTTGATTTAATCAACATTTCGTAGAAGGCTTTAGACAAGGTGGCCCTTTGTGACCCCGTGTGATAAGAGTTGCATGCAGAGCTCAATAAACAAGGCACAGTATTTTACAAGAATGTAGAACTGCTGACTTATGCCGATGATATTCGACATCATGAAATATCTCGAATCATCCAAACCAACAGTCATCGCATTCGCGACTCGACGACACACACTCTATAAATTCAGTAAGAGAAAGACGTTATTGCCCCATTACGTATGTGAAAGTTGAAATTTGCCGGTTTTTTCGATGAAGAAAACACTTAATTTTCAGAGAAATCTGAAAAATTTTTTTTTTCAAAGTATTGACCATTGGTTTCTACACATTTCGCCCATCTCTCAGGCAAATTATGGATACCATTCCAAAAACAAACTTTTTCTCTTTCGAGGCAAACCATTCGACGAGCCATTTTTCGACTTCTTCAAAATTAGCAAAGCACTGCTCTGCAAGGGAGTGTCTCATCGATGCGAAAAGGTGATAATCGGATGGGGCGAGGTCTGGAGAGTACGGCGGGTGCGATAAAATTTCCCAATTAAGTGTTTTTAATGTGTCTTTCAACAGTTTAGCGGTATGAGACGGCGCGTTGTCATGTTGCAAGATAACTTTGCCATGTCTTCGGGCCCATTCCGACCGTTTTTCGATCAACGCATGATTCAAATTGATCATTTGTGGTCGGCAGCGATCCGTATTCACCGTTTCACCAGGTTTTAACAACTCGTAGTACACCACACCACACTGGTCCCACCAAACACAGAGCATTGTCTTACGGCCAAAGCGATTTGGCCTTGCAGTCGATGGGCCAGCTTCACCAGGGCAAAGCCATGATTTTTTTCGCTTCGGATTCTCAAAATAAATCCATTTTTCATCCCCCGTGACAATTCGATCCAGAAAAGATTTCCATTCGAATCGTTGAAGCAGCATTTCACAAACGGTTTTTCGATTTTCCATTTGTCTATCATTCAGCTAGTGTGGCACCCATTTTCCATACTTCTGGATCTTCCCCATGGTTTTTAAATGTTGGTAAATTGCTCCTCGAGTCACATGTAATGTTTCTGCCAATTTTTGTTGCGATTGGGTTGGATCAACATGCAATTCCTCGTCTTCGAACTTTTTCGCTGCACCAGGATGTTCATTGTCTGTCAAATCGAAATCTCCACTTTTAAATTGACGACACCATGTCTCACATGTTCTAATCACTGGAGCATGTTCACCATAAGTTTCTACCAGCAACCGGTGAGCTTCAGCTGCTTTTTTCTTTTGGTGAAATAAGAAAAGCAACGAATGCCGTAAATGCGATTTACTTGGAACGAAACTCGACATATTCACTGAGGTAAACAAATATGACGCTATTATTTTGGCGGAATGTGACTTGCGTATTTTTGTAGGTTAATGTCAATAGAAAAAAGTTACATACATGCCAAATCATAGAAACTTATACATATTGCTAGCGACATCTACTAGTAAAACCGGCAAACTTCAACAAACACACCTGGTATACTTTTATTTCTTTTTTATCTTCTTGAAAACCTCATGTCAAAAACAAAGCTCTTAACTTAGCTCTCTGTGGTAATGTTAAATTTTCTTAAGAATACCAAGAAAATGAGATTTTAAATAACCTCGATTGCTCTTATCATACTTTTTTAAGTTAATTAATGGAGACCAAGAGACTTTATTTTCCTGCGTGTGGTCCAAGTGAAGTCCTGTGAAAAAAATTAATTGACATAATCCCCACGTAAACGAATGTTACAATTGATTTTGACAAATCTCCTCACACTCGGTGAATAATGAAGTGTAGTAATAATGAAAGTGAACAAGAGATCTAATGTACGCACATTAACAACTAGATTTAACGCCTCCTTGAATGGCGCTTAACGCTCCCAGCTAACCCTTGTACTCAGGAGCCACCAATTTCACTTTCAAGATAAGAAAATTTCCTTAGAAAATGAAGATTTCAAGTGAAATCATTAACACGTCGTCCAGAGAAAGAGGGTTCAACTGAGAGGAGCATAGAAAAGTAGAACATTTTCCTGTGAAATAAAAACTGAAAACAATGAAAATAACGTGTATAATGTGTGGAGGAATTAATTAAATTTGAATATCATTAACAATTACCAAATCGATATTGAATAATTTGTAAATAAAACAATCAAAATAACAAATTGAAAATCAACCGATGGCAGTAGATTTCTCAGAGTTGAAGCGCCACAAGAAAAGACCACCATTAGAGAGTTATCCACTGAATATTATCCCACTAGGAAAAATCTTTCCATGCTTAGATAATGTATTGTAATTCAGCGCCAGAGCGAGAGGTAATCAAAACTAACCTCACTAGAAAACTTTATTTCGATGAGAATTTAGATGGAAAATCTACAGTCATTTCTAAAAAAGGATTTACTCAGGTCATTCCATAGAATGAACCGATTTCCTGTCATATATTTTGTGCTCCTGCAGACCGATTGGAATCACTGATATTTTCTACAGAAGTTCTCCACAGAAATTCGTATCCTGAGTCCAGCAAAACCTACTTCTTAGAGCGTCACCCTCTTCTTTTCTCTAATGAAAGTATAAGCTGTTTTCTGGAGCTCTTACACTCCAGCTTATTTTAATTTAAAACTCTCCTGGTCCTATACCTTACTTTGCCAATGTTTCGAGCTTCCGTCTGTGGGAACTTCGCCGCTTTACTGCTGGGAAATTTCAGTTAATCTTAAGTTAAGCAAATGTCTTGGTGTATGGTTACAGTAAAAACGATTTCCGCCGGCTTGATCTTTGCAGCATGTAAAGATTGCCGATATCGTCGAGATCATGAACCGGTGATCCAGGAAATGAGCAGGTTCAAAGGGTTTGAACCAGAGGAGGGAGGTGTTGGTTGAGTCGGTTTCAGGGGACTCACAAGACAACAAGTGGACGGACTTTCAGCCTCTGAGTGACCGATGGATTTTTTTTGAGGGTCTTTTATTTAATATAAGAAATACACCCGGAGGGCTTGATATTCACTACCGAGTGGCGACCGGAATTAAATAAACAATTTTTCCATAATTTTGGACGTTGGGCGGGCCAGAACTCTTATCCTACCGTATGGTAGTACGCAAACCACTTGGCTATTCGGCAGTCGATTGCATGCTGAAAATGCATACGTTGGGCATCCAGACCTTAATTATGCCAGTATCACTGGGCTTTCACAGGAAAGCTCGCACTTTAGGTTCACAAAGGGTGGAGGTTGTAAGAAACACGTCAAGTATAGCAGTTCTGAAATGTATTGCTGTAACGAATCCAAGTACTTTCGTACTTCGTTCCTGATGTGCCTGAAAGGCGGCTCTGCTTCAATCACTTGTTTCTAGGTGTGGCTCGTTCTCAGAAAATCGAGTTTCTCAACTGGTAATCCGGCGTCCAGACCTTTGCTGCGTAATTAATGACCAATCGTCCTGTAGCCTTGTAATTTGCCTACAATACTCCATTTTTCTTGTATACGTCAAATGTATGCGAAGTATGGTAATTGACTGCAGCGTGTCGGTTGTTACTCCCCGTTGAAGGGTTAATAAAGATCAAAATTTTTACTTCAGCGACTTTGAAGTTTAGTCGACATTCTTTCATCCAGCTGTTGAATTGGATCGCCACTGTTTTCCCGATTGAAAGTTGTAGACGCCTGGTCGAAGAGGTCGCCGTTTACTTTCGAATAAAGACAATCAACATCCTGGTAGGACACCAAGATCCACCAATAAGCGACATGTAAGGCCAAGGACTCTCCCCGGAAGTGAAGGATGTTTCAAGAAGTCGCTAGACATTAACGTACATACTTTTATGTTGATTTCCTACCGGGAATCCGAAAGTGTGGGTGAGAGTGAGTGGACAAATGATGAGAACTGTCACACACTCCTATAAACATATCAAGTACTTTTTGTTTATTTGAGTGTCGACCAACCAACCGATCAACCAACCAACCATCCATCAATAAATATCAAAGCGTGGAAAACAATCAATCGAAAGCAAAAGTGGCGCATAGAAGCAACAACAATTTACATATTCAATTTTGAAGCGGCGGTGAAGTGTTTACGCATTCATACATACATACACACATATGTACATATGTATTATAGGTATGTTCGACTCAGCGAACGCTCAAACGCATTCAGTGACTAGAATTTTCAGCGAGTTGTTGTTCTTATTGTTCTTTTTTATTGTTACTACTGATGATCACTCTAAAGATAATGATGATTATAAATGTGACAATGTTTTGTTTGTCGCTGATTATGGACGATGGTGGTAGATGATAATGTGATATATGTATGTATGTACAACTGAGGGAGAATCTCATCGTTTTAAGCTCAGACTTCCCCCTAACTCTGTGGTTGTACTTGTAGTTGTAGTTTAGTGTAATCAATTTCACTTTCGTTTGTCACATTTGACACCTGGATTTACATGCGTACATACGTACATACATACAGACTTCTGGTCATCAAATTTAATTTTTTATTGTAATTTGAGTTATTGTTGTTTCTTTGGTTTCGATTCATCATGCTTTACTTTCTCTTTCTACTAGAAACTAGTTCAAATTTATTAGATTCGATTTTGGAGAACTTTTCTGTTATTTTTTTATTCTTTAATCCCATTTTATTTTATTTTATTTCGATTTAGTTTTGAATTCATTTTATTCTGTTTCATTTTGCTTTATAACTATATATATGTATTTTTTTGTTTTTTTAGTATGTAATTTCTTTTTTAAAATTTGTTATTTTATTTTATTTTAATAATTTAATATAATTAAAACTGTACACTAGTATTTAGTTTATTTTTTTTAATTTTTTTTGTTTTTATTTTAAATTAAATTTTCTATATATAAACTACATAATATTTTAGTTTATTCCGTTCTATTTATATTTTTTTTCTTATTTTATATTATTTACTATTGTGTTGTAATATTTCTTTAAGTAAGTTTTATTTTATTTATAGTATATTTTATTTTCTTTCAATTTTACAAAATAAGAAAATTTTTGTGTTAATTTGTTCTTCAATTTAAGTAAAATTTTATCTTACTTGCTACAATTTGTTTCATCATATTTTATTCCATTATTTTATTTTAATATTTCTATTGTACTATTGAATATATTTTCTTAAATTTATTTATGTTTTATTTTATTTTACTATAATTTATTATTTAATTTATTCTAATTTAATTTTGTATGATATTATTATTTTTTAATTTAACTTGGCTAAAGTAAATTTCATTTAATGTTTTTTATTTTTTAATTTCATTAAATTTCTTTTATATATGATAATTTAGCTTTTTATATTATTTTTTTATTTTGTTTTATTTTGTGTTATTTAATTTAATTTAATTTAATTTAATTTTGTTTTCTTTATTTTATTTTATTTTATTTTATTCTATTTTATTTCATTTTATTTTATTTTATTTTATTTTATTTTATTTTATTTTATTTTATTTTATTTTATTTTATTTTATTTTATTTTATTTTATTTTATTTTATTTTATTTTATTTTATTTTATTTTATTTTATTTTATTTTATTTTATTTTATTTTATTTTATTTTATTGTGTTTTGTTTATTTAATTAAATTTAATTTAATTTTATTTTATTTTGTTTTATTTTATTTTATATTGTTTTATATTATTTTTTTTATTTTATCTTATTTTATTTCGTTCTATTGGTTGCCCAAAAAGTAATTGCGGATTTTTTAAAAGAAAGTAAATGCATTTTTAATAAAACTTAGAATGAACTTTAATCAAATCAAGTGCGATTTTATACCCTCATCATTGCCGAAAGTTTTACCATTTAAGGAGTTCTGCAAAGATCGAAATAAATGGTAGTCTGATGGTGCAAGGTCAGGGCTATATGGTGGATGCATCAAAAGTTCCCTGCCAAGCTCACTCAGTTTTTGGCGAGTGACCAAAGATGTGTGTGGTCTGGCGTTGTCATGATGGAATACGACACCTTTACGATTGACCAATTCTGGTCGCTTCTACTTGATGGCTGTATTCAATTTGTCCAATTGTTGACAGTAAACATCCGAATTAATCGTTTGGTTCCTTGGAAGCAGCTCAAAATATACCACACCCTTCCAATCCCACCAAACAGACAGCATAACCTTCTTTTGGTGGATATCAGCTTTTGAAGTGGTTTGAGCTGGTTCACCATGCTTGGACCATGATCGTTTTCGATTGACGTTATTGTAAACAATCCATTTTTCATCTCCAGTTATGATTCGTTTTAAAAACGGATCGAATTCATTGCGTTTAAGGTGCATATCACAAGCGTTGATTCGGTTTGTTAAATGAAATTCTTTCAATTCATGTGGTACCCAAATATCAAGTTTTTTACGAGTCCAAGACTTTTTATGTGATAATGAACGGTTGACTTTGGTATATTGAATTTCTCTCCTATCTCACGCTCAGTTACATGACGATCCGATTCGATTAAAGCCTTGATATCGTCATCGTCAACTTCACTAGGCCGACCTGAACGTGGCTCATCTTTAAGTGAAAAATCTCCAGAACGGAATTTGCGAAACCAATTTTGACATTGTCTTTCTTTTAAGGCTTTATCACCATACACATCTCGTAACTTTTTAGCAACCTGCTCCGCGTTTTTTCCTTTACGGAAATAATAAAGTAAAATATGACGAAAATGCTCTTTTGTGGGCTTTATATTAAAATTGACGCCAAACAAACAAATGTAAACAAAATTTCGCCCACTTTTTTTCTAAAGCAAGCTAAAAGTGACAGCTAATAACTGACAAAAGAAAGAATGCAATTACAGAGTCACCGCCGTTCAAAAAAATTGTCAAAGCCGACTATATGAAAAATCCGCAATTACTTTTTTATTTTACATTATTTTATTTTATTTTATTTTAATTTTTTATTTATTTTATTTTATTTTATTTTATTTTATTTATTTTATTTATTTTATTTATTTTATTTATTTTATTTAATGTTATTTTATTTTTTTTTTTATTTTATGTTATTTCATTTAATTTAATTTAATTTAATTTTATTTTATTTATTTTATTTTATTTTATTTTATTTTATTTTATTTCATTTTATTTTATTTTATTCTATTTTATTTTACTTTATTTTGTTTATTTCATTTTATTTAATTTAATTTAATTTTATTCAATTTAGTTTTATTTTATTTCATGATTCTTTATTTTATTCTAAGTTAGTTTATTTTATTTGATTTAATTTAATTAAATTTAATTTAATTTTCTTTTATACTATTTTACTTAATTTTGTTTTCTTTTATTTTTATTTATTATCTTTTATCTTTATTGCAATAATTTATGTTATTTTATTTTATTTGGTTTTATTTTATTTTATTTTATTTTATTTTATGTTATTTTATTTTATTTCTTTTCATTTTGTTTAAATTTATTTTTCTTACTTTATTTAATTCTTTTTTTTTTTGTTTACCTTTATTTATATATATTTCTTTAATTAAATCTTATTTAATTTAATTCATTTTATTTTATATATTTATTTTAATGAATTTATTTTAATAAAATTATTTTAATACATTTATTTTAATAAATTTATGCTTTTTTGCTGTATTTAACAATGGTTGCAGCATGTTTACAGCAACCTCAGTCCAATTTCATATAAAAAATATAAGCAATAAAAATATTTTTTAGGTTGAGCTTTGAAATTTGCTGAACCAATTTAGAAATAAACAATATTTACGAGCAGGAGCATCAAGTTTTGCTTCTCTACGTATGTTTCGTACCTTTTTCTAACTAAATTTTGTAAATATTATTAGTTTAGATCGGTTTGAGGTGATAATAGTGAGGTTCAATCGATACAAAAGGAATATTAACGCACACACACATATACATATATAAATATAAACAACTTAAGAATCATTAACGATATCTTTTGACGACAATCAGTCTCATTGTTTTCTTTCCCACCACAAGCTAAACGAGACCAAGAAGACCGCCACCGAGACCAGTGAGTTCAAGTTAGGCAAAGTTTGTTGCAAGCTACACTGCGATTCGATTATTGTTGCTGTTGTTATATTATAAATAGAAATTGCGTTTCGTTATGCCTGCTGCTGCTGCTGTTGCTTATCAGCTGCATTCGAGGTTAATATTGAGTGTTGTTGTTATTTGCCAATAGCAACAAAAATCGCATCCAGGTGTGTGCAGTCACGGCGTACATGAATATTTCAATGTATGCATATATGTGTGCCTACATTAGCAAAAGAATTGTAGGGTAGAAAATCATAATATTATTCGTAATTACAATATGTAATTTACATTTCGGAGGAACTAGTTAAATACTAGTTACTTGGAAACTAGTACTGCAAAAAAGCTCCCATAATTTTTTTTTATAAAAATTGATATTTTGAACACAAAATATGCAAACGGCAAATGTCAGATTTCGATCAGAAACGTATTAGTCTCTTACTAGTTCCAAATGGACCAAAAAAGTAACTAGTTGAATTTTAAATGAAAATTAGTCGTTTGTGTATTTTAAATGGCTAAAGACACTTTTCATAAAAAAAGTATTTTGTCACTGCATTTTTTAGGATCTGAAAAACACCACTAGTCAGGTCTACTAGTATTTTTTCTGCCCACATTTCACTGTCGGGTAAGGTTTGCACAATAAAAGAGGAAAATATAATACTTAAATAAAGCTAAACGTGGTAAAAAAATACAGCCAGATTAAATGCAAGTAAATTTTAAAAAGCATTTACGATTATAAATTTTATTCGTGTTTATTTGTTCTGGCAATTAAAGTTGAGCTTCCCTCCTACGAGTTGTGCTAAGGGTAAATAAAACTCGCTTGGGTTTACAGCTGAGCTTGTATATACATACGTGTATGTATGTATGTATGTGCAAGTGTCTCAAGTGTGGGTAAGGAAAACCTGATTAAATGTAGCAGGGACTTGTTATTCCATAGAATGCCAAGTGTTTTAATAAGAAATAAGTATATACATACGTGTACATATGTATGTATGTTATGCAAATACTAAATAAATAAATATATTTGATTTAAAGTCTTTCGATAGTGCACTTATTGGGGTGGAATGGATTAATGTAGTCGTACGATGATTTCCGCCCTCATTACATGGACTTTTAATAAAGGTTTCCTTGGCTTCAAAGATTTATTATGCCTTTTGCTCTTTACGAAGATATTTTCAATGTTTATTTGCTGATAAAATTTTAAGAACTAATAAGTTGTTGGCCTCAGCTACACATATGAAAGACGATTCTTCTATTCTATTGGATGAGAGTTTTCCCTCTGGCTTAATAATGTTGGAGATCATCCCTTCGATTCGTGAGTGATCCACAATTTAATGTTAGTCACGCAAAGGTAGAAACGTTCAAAAGAAAGTATTGAACTGAAAGAGGAACTGTCATACAATTATTGACAGAGAGAGATAAGAAGACACCAAAACACATTCTGTGAATTTTGATATGGCGAACGTCGAAAGTGAAGTGTCATTAAGTTTCCCAACAGAAGACCGCATGCGGGCGGAAGAGCTCATTATCACACTATAAGTGTCCTCAGCACGCTCAGACTATTCATTGTAATCTTTCACATCACTGCACCGAAGTTGAACTCCAATACATTTTAAAATGCTGACAGTAAACGTATCGGTCCGTAAGAGGAAAACAACAATCATTTCCTCTGAGCAGCAATCCAACTCCACAGCAAAGATAAACGGCAATCTGGGCTGCTAGATCACAAGTGAGAGTGAACAGCCGTGTTTGGAACCAGAGTTGGTATGGGGGCTTTGACAGCGTAGGAAGTGATAGGCCAATCACTTTATTTAAGTTGTAGTTAGTGAGCAAAAAGTCTTTTCGAACGCGCCGTTTAGTGATGTTTTTCAAAAGGACCATGTTCGCTCGACAATGCTTGGTATACTTAGGCTGGCCATAAGCAAGGTACGGGATTTCGAGGATACTCTCAACCAACCTGTCAAACTATTTTGTCAGAAGGGATAGAAGCTTCTACACTGGTCCTTTCGATTAAGCCATAAACTACCTGCTACCTGTTGAGCTAAACGGGGCTTAGGTCGCCGAAAGGATGACAGCTCTTGGCCGGATAAACTCCGCTACATAGCGCGGAGTTAGACAAAGTTAGACAAGCTTACCGACAGGCAATAAATGAAGTTCACCGAGATTCTCCCTCGTCTGAACCCTTTGAAACAGCTCGTTTCCTAGACATCCCATTAGATGACCTGGATGACTGATCTTGCTGCTCCTAAGCAAGGCTATTGAACCGCTACAAATACAAAAACAACAACATTACGCCATAAGTACTGCTGAAAGACCAAGATGGATTACGTGGAAGTCTTGTGAGAGATTTCGTTTAGTGAGGTTCCTATGATTTTATGAATCTTATATGCTTCAGTTTCAGCTAGGTCTCTTTTTTCAAATCGTTCGCTTCGAATAGGCTGAACTTGATCACGTTGCTGGTATTCATTGCTTGGTAGAGCGTCTGTCGGTGCCAGTGGGTCTGGGGCTTAGTCGTCCCTCATATTTTGTATTTGAGCTCAGTCCCGGCAAAAATCTAAAGCGTCCCTCTCGGCAGCTAGTACGTGTACTTTAGTATATCAAAGCATATGCTCGATAAGACTCTTAAGGCATAAAGAGAAGGCTTATCCCACGAAAAGTTGCGCAGATTGTTGGGTGCGGACAATCGCTATTCCAACTTTGTCATAGTCGGGTAATGGAAAGTCGCTTCTATCAGCGTCGATTAAGGTTTCGGTTGCACTATCTCCGTGTATCACTCTCACACTGCCATTCAGCAGGCTGGAGATTTGTTCCCTCCATGCAGTACGCATTCTTTGGGCACTGATCGCCAGTTTATTACCTCGAGTATGCTCCGGTCTTGAAACCTTCTGTGAGTCGACACATCTTTTCATAGATATTTCGAGCATTACTCTTGTTGGCTAGCTTCTTTAGCTCTTCATACTCACGTATTTCGGCCTCTTTCTTTTTTGACTGTGCTGTGGTCGATCGAAGTTTCCCGTAGAGAGCTCCCTGTTTTCTCTCTATTGCAGCTCGACTTTCTTCATTGTACCAGCTCTTTTTCTGGTACTGCTAAAGATAGTGATTTCAGTCGATGTTTTGTCATGAAACTTAAGCATATCTAGAACACTGGAAATGTTTCTTCCGTCAATCATACCATGATCGGTTTGATCGCGCGATTTTTGATCCGACAACAGTCATGGAATCTAATACTGCAGACAGCCTTAACTCGGAATGTAACTGGGAATGTTTCTTGATGGAAGCTGAATTTACTAACAATTGAGTTGAGGATACCTTCTTTGGAGACCCTTTAAGGTTGCCAAACACTATTTTCACATCGTGACGAAAGCAGACGCGTTTTTCGTCCTTCTCCTCCATCGGTGAGTGGGCGCGAATCAGCGATATGATGAAAAATTTCGCTTTGAGGGGTGGTTGTGGCGAAACATTGATCCCTCGTAGTGAATGTTAGAACTCGGCGGCGGAGTCTTTCTCTTACCACAAATCCAACATCAGATTCGGGTTCCTTCAAGCCGACGTCAAGCTATTTGTTTTGACATTAGCAACTTCCCAAATAAGTGACCGGAAATGTTAGATGATCCCTAAAATGCTTGCGGGGGTCATCAAAAGGGCGTTCTCTCTTTCTCTCTCTCTCTCTCTTTTAAAACGATGCTAACTAAAAATAATAATAATGTTTCATAAACTTTCAAAAAAATTAAATTTTACTATAAATTTCATATTTTTCCACCATTAAATCGCCCAAACACTTTCCGTTCTCATCCGCAATCGGCAGCAGATCCTGTGGGGTAGATAAGTACAATACAATTCAATAGCAATTCAAATTATTTCAACTACTGCATGCATAAATATGTGTTGACATACCGTTATAAGCGCGTAATGTTTGCATTTCGTACAAATATTAAAATAAATATGTATTTAATTGCATATATATATTGTATATACACTTTTCATAATACGGCATTGCCATCAAAGGAATTCACTTCACCTTCACAGTGCTTACGAGTTGTACTTGTTCTTTGCAAAAAAAAAAAAAAATATTAAAAAAATATAAATAAATAACTAAAATGTATTATTACCACTTTCCGCTCATTTTCTGCAATTCATATAACATATACTTGTATACATATGTACATACAATATGTATGTGTGATTATGCATTTCTTGCATTCATATTTAGTATGGATGTGTGTGTGGGTACGTCCGCCAGGTGATTGACGTCTTGATTAATCGCTGCGCTTATGAGCCCTCACCACTTTTACGCGTCTGCTTCTGCTTCTCCTTTTGCCTTTGCTTCTCGCTTTTGATTCCGTGATCGCGCGCATGCGCAGTACATATCAACGTTTGTTGTTGCTGCTGCTGATGAGGGGTTGCTTGATTGCATGCATTTGCCAGTTCAGTTCAGCTCAGCTCAGGTTTTAACGGCTGCCTGATGTTGTTGATATGGAAATGAAAAGAAACTCTTTGTTGTTGGGGATTGCAATTATATATAAACATACATACATATGTACACACATATATCACATTCAAATATATGCTCCTCAGTGATTACTTATTTATTTGTATGCGTACATATATTTACATTTGAATTTATATGTTTTTTGCAGTTTTTTTTTCAATTTCTACTCATTAAATTGCAATGTTCGAACGTGTTTTGTTTGCTTTGTAATCCAAGCCAAAGGTAATTAGAATATTTTTTTTCTCGGTTTTTTCGTCATTATCAAGAACATTGTTGATTTATTCTTAATTTTGAGTTTAGATAAACTGCAAACATACATATATGGTATACATACATACAATCCACACATATATATGTATGTTCAAAAGTAGCTCTCATTCAATGCTAATTATTTTTATTATTCTTTTTTTTTTTGGTGATCAATAAAAAGGGATTGTTGCATTGACATCCATACAGTGCATATGATTGTATATACTTACATACATATATATATACATGTGTACATAGGTATTTTGGCAAATTTTATTTACTTTCGGTTGCAAAGTGTCCGCTGAGATTGGCAAAAAATGTAATAAGAAAAAAAACTATAATACTAAACAAAGAAATCTTTCTGTTGGTTAAATTTTTGTGTTTAGAAACTTTGGTTCTTTGACCTTCCACTGAAGAGTTGATTACTAGCTTCTGCAGCCTTCAATAAGTTTAGTTTTTTTTATGCAAGATTACCGAGTACCCGATAAGACCGTTAAATATATTGTAAATATTCTTTAACTTTTGCACAAGTTTCTTTTTTCTCTACTAAACGCAGTTAAGGCAGTAGTTTTTTTTAGAAACCGAAAAAAACGTTTTTTTTAGCAATTTTTTTTAAAGGGTAGCAAATTATTGTGGTAGATGAAATTTTCAGACAATGAGATACTATACTTAAGTTTTAAAAATCATTTTTTAGTATAAAAAAATATTGGAATTTTGCAAAAGTTGTTATGAATTTTCTAAAGCGGCTGCAGTCAGAACTCGTGAAACGGTGCCGTTGATGGCTTGATCAATTTTTTCTTTAATTCTTATGAGCGTCCCTTTTATATGAACTAAAAAATATGAAAAAAAATCCCTTCAAGTGACAAAAAACCAAAAAAAAAAAAAAAATAGTTTAATATTTTTGCCTAACTTTTTTAGTTCAAATAGAAGATAATTTAATATTGAAGTTAGATTACTTTGAACGGAGATATGTATATTCTTTTTGCTATCACCGGTGCCGTTTTTAAGACTTCTAAAAATAAAAACCCGAGAAAACGCGCTTCAAAGTTCTGCTCGATCATTCGAATCTGCTGAATGAGCAGCTACTAAAACTGCTCCTGGAGCTTTTGGCACGTCACCAAAGACGTGTGTGGCCTGGCGTTGTCCTGTCCTGAGCGTTTGGCTATAGGGGAGCAGCTCTTAGTATATGATTCCTTGCCGATCCCATAAAGTACACAGCAAAACCTTCCTGGCCGTCAATCCTGGCTTGGTCACTGTTTCCGCCGGCTCCCCGCGTTTCGACCACGACCAATTTCGCTGGATGGGAGGTCCTAATGCACCCACCTAACAGACCGGACCTGGCACCAAGTGATTACCATATTTTCTTGTCCATGACGAACACGCTTAATGGTGAGAAGTTGGCCTGAAGAGAGGCCTGTGAAAATTGGCTCTCCGAGTTTTTTTGTCAATAGGGAGGCAGCCTTCTACGAGAGGGGTAGAATGAAGTTGGCATCTCAAACAAAACGGCGCATATTTGACTTAAATCGGACAAATGTACACAAAGTTATCATATTTTTAAAAATCAATGAAAAACCGAACGAACTTTGACCTAATATATTTTTACTTTTATTTACCATAGTTAGAATTATCCGATTTACATCCTAATGGCATAAAATTGACACAACCGATTTTCATATGTTTATCTTGAGGCCAATTCTTCAACAGCCAAACCATTCGCCTCAGACAGGAACCGATGATAATCACATGATGCGAGATTCGAACTATAAGGTGGCTTCCTTCAGACGATGCAATCTCTGACAGTCTAGGTTTGAATTAAGAGTTTGATCGTAGGGGAGCAACTAATTCGACTAAACACACAACAAAACCTTTTTGGCCACTCAACCATGGATTGTATAGCGTTTTGTGCTAGCTCTTTGTTCTTCGATTGCGACAGTTTTCATTTGACGTTGCTGTAAGTGATTCACTTTTCATCACCAGTTATCATCCGCTGCAGAAATAAGTCGATTTTGTTACGAAATAACAGCGATTCGCAGATGGAAATTCGGTGCATGTGGTTTTTTCTCGTTAACACATGGGGAACCCATACGTCGTTCTTTTGCTGGTAGCCATCTTTGACTTGCGCTCAAGCACTACTTAATTAAGTGATCAACGTTTCTCTCATTATTTTTCTTAATACAAAATATCATCTTTCTAATGCCATCTGACATAATCCAATCGCACTTATGGATCTCTGAAGCTATTAGTAGCAGGCAAAGGTGAAATTATAAATCATACTATCTAGTTGATGGCTATGGTCACGAATATGAAAAATTAGTAATTGAACGCGGAGTGAACTCTCACGCCCCGCTCCAACTGAGATTTGTTGAAAAAATAAGCTGAATTTCTAATTTTTTTTAATCGTTTCTTCAGCTCTTTTTCCTAAATATTTTTTTTCAACCCTCAAAGCAATTCTAATATTTATTTTTTGATATTTTCAGTGTTCCGTTGTTTTACATCCTTTAAAGGTGCAAAATAAGGCTCTTTAATGAGTTTCTTCAGTCGCGGAATCAAGAAAAGAGCCTAGGATGCCAAAGCTGGTGAGTACTAAGTGGCTTGATTTTGGCCAAAAATTACGAACTAGCAATGATGAGTGAGCAGTTGAAGAAATTCTCACAATTCTGGGCGTTATTGTGGCAGTCTTTCACTCAAACGGCGCCTAAGTCCAAGGCAATATTCCTAATTAAATATTTATAAGACGTTGTGATAAGAGTTCCTGATGCATTATTCTCTCATAGTTGAAGAAATCAGTGAACACAATTTCGAGATTCGATCGAATTTGGCATTTTTTCGAGGAAACTTGGCCCTTTTGACTCTCTCATTGATGTTATAGCCACGTGGTCAAGATGTCTCATGAATTATGGTCCTTTAAACAAATCACGATAATTATATGCCTCGATTTTTTTTATAAAAATTCAGCTATTTTTGAACAAACGAGGTGTGACAATTAAGTAATGAGACTGATTCCATAAAAATCGTATATTTCAAAATTATTCTACAACTCTGCCAACCCCTTCAAAGTAGCCCCCTTGGGCAGCCATACAACGATTCCAACGCGTTTTCCATGCTTCGTAACATTTCTGGAACGCTTCGACTGGGATGTCCGCGAGTACGCTCGTCACGGCCGCCTCGATGTCCTCAATCGATTCAAAATGGGTTCTTTTGACCACCGATTTTGTTCTAGGGAACAAAAAAAAGTCACAGGGTGACATATCGGGCGAATAAGGCGGTTGTTGCAACACGGCGATCCCTTCAGAGGCCAAATACTGGGACAAGCTGAGGGCGGTGTGGCATGGCGCGTTGTCGTGATGAGGGATCCAGTTACGAGCGATGTCTGGGCGCACCCTGTTGACTCGTTTTTGCAATCTTTCGAGTACTTGGCGATAGTAGACTTGATTTATGGTTTGCCCCGGTGAAAGAAATTCTTTGTGGACGATTCCACGTCTATAAAAAAGGTAATAATCATCGCTATCACCTTCCACTTACTCATGGGAGCTTCACTTAAACTTAAAGTCTTCATGCCATTAAAACCCCTGGGCACGACTAAGAGCACTATCACCATGCACTTTTACAATTTTAGCGTACGTTTCCGAAGCTGTTTCGCCCAATTTGTCGCAAAATTTTATCGCCACGCGTTTCACTTGATTTCGTTTTTCCATTTTCGTCACGAGCACCACGAACACACGTTTACTCAACACGACACAGCAGGCGAACTAAATACACTAGATCGATGGAAAATATATCAATGGATAGGAGAATGATGCCGGGAGAAGGGAAAGGGAATTTAAAGGTCACAGGGTTACCACAATCGCGGCAATATAATCAGTCTTGTTACTTAATGGTCACACCTCTTATGTGCTCGATTATAACAAAAAAAAATACCGATAATGAGTTTACACAGCCCGCGAAAAAGCAAAATTCACCTTTTACTGAAAATCTTTTGAATCACTTTGAATCTGAAAACTTTGTCATATAGCTCCTCCAACCAGTTTTCAGATTAATATTTAATTCTAAAAAAAAAATACCAGAAATTTGATATAATCACGAAAGGTATAAGGACTTCGGCATGCCATGTAAGACAGTTCTTCTTTCTTGATTTTTGTATGACTGTACCACTGACAGGTAATACAATATAATATATTTGTACACCTTGTATTTTCGATATACCGTATTGAGTTGACTTGTGTAAGCGGCTAAGGTCCTTTTCTACATAATACAAGGATAATCTATTTGCAGAAATATTATACGTGTAACAATGCGACATTGACATTGACTTTGTGACTTTGTGACTTTTATTGTTTTTCTTAAAGGGTTAATATGTTTTTCTAAATTAAAAATTACATACCTACAAGTGTAAATATGTATGAAAAATATACTTTAGAAGATGCTTACGAGTAAAGTCAAAGCAAATATGACTATGAATATCTGCTAAAACTGTTTAGTTACCTTAATGGAGGTGTATATATATATATTAAGTACATATGTATGTATGTGGGTGTATGTCTGTATGTCTGTATGCAGCTACAGCCACTGCTTAGTGTCGTAATCTTTTATTTATTTTCCATTTTTGCTATATTTTTCAAAGATTTGCATACCTGTTCAATGCGTGTGTCTATCGGCCTCGTCTTTGCTCAAGAATTTACAGATAATTTTGGAAAACTCACCAAGAAAACAGCTGCGAGGTATTTAGAAATTTTGAATGTTCTTGTTGTTGTTGGTCAAAGCAAAAACATAGACAAAGTAAAGAACAGAGCAGATTTGTAAATTAGCTGCTGAATTTGTATGGCACATGCTGTGATCTCTAGAGGATTACAAATTTATATATATATATATGTATGTATGTATGTGCGAAAAACATGTGTACATATGTTTGTATGTATGTGTGTGTATATAAAAAAATATTTCTATGCAATTATGTTCATCTTGCTTAAATCATAATCAGCTGTTATGTAATACCACGCACCGGAACCAAAAAAAATAAAAAAACAACAACAAAAAAAATAATAATAATGATATGCGAAAATGCAAAAATTAACAACAAAAAAAAAATTGCACATGCCAAGCCGACGCGCCAAGACGTAATAATATTTAACAAGAACAACAACAACAATACGAAAAAGGAAGAGGGTAAGCAAAACAATGAAATGCAAAACAATTGCGGTTACATTACCCTCAGCGTACATATGTACATACATATATGAATTGCAGTGAAAGAAAAGCAAGAAAAAGAAGAAGAAGAGTGTAGAGCATTAAAAAAAATATATAGAGCATGCAAAGAAGATCCTTTCGCCGCCAAAGCAGCCAGCCGTACGTTGCACATGCGCGTGGCGTATGAATAGTAAATGAACTGATTTTTTTTTTGCTTCTCCTCATAATTTTTGCCATCAAGTGGTAGTGAAGCGAAGAGAAGCATGAATTTAATGAAACTAACATTATTTTCTTTAATGTTGTTGTTGTTGTTGTTGTTGTTATGAAGGAAAAAAAAATTACCAGCAGATGCAAGTCAACGTCCGAAGTTTGTAAGAAAAAAAATTCTTTTTCTTTTCGCTTTGGCTGCAAAACAAAAGGAATTTGGCGCACCGGCAGTCGGCAGTCGACAGCCGGCTGTTGTTAAGGGCGCACACAGATACATACATACATACATACATGTCTAACGGCATCAATGTGTTGGCAAGAGAAATCAAAATCATTTGCAATTGCAATAAAAAGGACATCTTGAATTTTTTTTTTCATTTTATTTTATTTTTTGTTTTTGTTTTTTTGCCACGCCGGTGCAAAAGACTCGAACACAGTTGAGTCAGTTAAGGGATGTAGGCTGTGCAAAGATGCATAAATATTGTACTTATTGTTGGAGTTGTTGTTATAGTAGTTGTGATAATTACAACAGTCTCGCTACAAGTTGCCACCACCAGCGCAGCTGCGCCACCACGAACTCTAATAATAATAAGAAGAAGCACAAAAAAAAATTAAGAAAAAAAATCTAAAGAAATCAAAATTCCTTTTGCAAGTCTTCCAAGCAAACGCAAAAGCAGCAGAAGAAAGAGAAGAAGAAGCGGCGTCAGAAAAAAGGAGGAAAGAATTTATTAGCAAGGACGAGCAGCAAGCAGAAGTGCTATATGATGATGCTGCTGATGATGCTGGTAGTGGTGTATATGCATGTATGTGTGTGTGTGTTGCTGACACAGAAGGCAGTTGTCATTAGCACCAACAACCTGGAACAACAACAATAACAACCCATCAACTCTGGTTCTATACTTGTTATAGCCCTGCGCTTGCGCCTGCGCACAGACATTAGTATGTACATACATACATACATACAAACAAAGACCACCTCACCACCACCAACTCAAGTCGAATTGATTTTTCTAAAACTTATTTGTCGAGTTTTTTTTGTTTTTGCTTTTCCTCAAATATCCCCACAGCCGTTGATGGTGATTGCGTAAAGTGCGTTTTCCTTGAGATGCCACAGATGCGTGCGTCTCAGCTGCGGAAGTGTAGATTTGCTGATGTTTGTAGGATGTTGCATGTTGCATTGTTGTTGCACGCGGAAGGGCGACAAATTTTAAAATCTTTAGGACCTCTTCTTCCTTTTGGGCGCATAATTTAGCGTTGGCTCTAGTCGCGTAGGCCAATAAAAGATAGGAAAAAGAAGAGGAAGAGGAAGAGGAAGAAGAAGAAGAAGGGAAAAGAATCTGGCGTACGCTGTCAGTAAGTGGGTCTTTCTGGTGGTAGATCTCACAAGTAGGCGGGCTAGATGCGCTAAAAAGCTTTGGTGCGAGATGGACGCCATGCAAAGTAGCAAAAGTTTCGGATCAATACATTTTGTTGATATATTCACCTTTCCGATCTTACCAGATCCATGACCTCGAGCTCTGAGCAGGACAAATTGAGTTGATTTACTTGGCCTTTAGACCTTTAATTGAGGGCCAGTTGGTGAGAGTTACGCAAAATATTGAGACAGGTATAATGGCTTTCCAGAGAAGTAGTGGATGAGCAAAAAACGGCAGAGCTGTATCCCTTCATGATCACAAGTTAGATCGGTTATATATTAGGTCAAGTAAAAAGTTCGTTCGGTTTTTTTATTGGTTTTTCAAAATAAGATTACTTTGTGTACATTTGTCCGATTTAAGTCAAACATGCCCCGTTTTGTTCGTAAACTTGTTGCCAACGAGATGCCTCTCGTAGAAGGCTGCGTCCCTATTGGCAAAAAATTCAGAGAGCCAATTTTCACAGGCCTCTCGTGAGGCCAACTTCTCACCATTAAGCGCGTTCGCCATGGACAGGAAAAGATGGTAATCACTTGGTGCCAGATCCGGACTATAAGGTGGGTGCATTAGGACGTCCCATCCGAGCTCTTGGAGCTTCTGGTGCGTCACCAAACACGTGTGTGGCCGTGCGTTGTCCTGATGGAACACAATTCGGCCTCTGTTGATCAAAGATGGCCTCTTCTGGATGAGTGATGAGTGCTGCCTTCAAGCAGTCCAGTTGTTGGCAGTAGAGGGCCGAATTGAGCGTTTGGCCATAGAGGAGCAGCTCGTAGTAGATGATTCCTTGCCAATCCTATCAAACACACAGCAAAACCTTCCTGGCCGTCAATCCTGGCCTGGCCACCGCTTTCGCCGGCTCACCGCCACTGTATCTGACGCTCCGGTTAGGAGACGCATAATTGTGAATATATGCTTTATTTTTTAGTGAGGGAAGCTCTTGTGACCTTCTTTTATCACACGTCGGTTACATTTAGCTGAGCACAATGTGAGACTTTCCTCTCTTGAGAGGATCTGCCACGAATAACTCTCTTATTAGGAGAGTGAAAGGCGATTCTCCCTCCTTGTAAGCTCTAGGGCCATCTCAAGTCACGCCACAGCAGTTCTATACCGCTTCTGATTTATTAATTATCGATGTCAGAGTTTCTAGTGCTGTCTGGCTATCCAAAAAAAATATTGATACAATTTACCGAAAGACCTCATGAACTTAGACAATTAATTAAATCATGTATGACCTCAATTTACTCTCGAAAAATACTAGATATAGTCTTTCGGTCGGGGTGAAGACATTTGATGGAAAGCTTCTTTAAGTAGTTTCCGCAACCAAAAAAAGGGATTCTACATATGCTGGAACTATCTTGTCCCATTGGCTCCCATCTGGTAGAACCACTTTGTAACATTTACGTCCCAAAAAGAGTGTGAATTTGGAGTTGGATTTGTGGTGTTAGAGAAACTTTGTTGCGGATTACTATTATTTATTCTACAAGACACATTCCTAACTATATTTTGACCCAATTCCCGATCTAAGAGTAACCCGACGTGACTAAATATTCCTTCTAAGAGCACATGAAACACACCTGCCGTTTTGTCCAAATCGTGGTATTCTACAACACCAGCTTTAAGCATGAAAGAAACCTTCATATGAGAAGCATGGACGACTCGGAGTACTCTTCTGATACAACAGAAAACGAATCTCGAGCATATTACTTTTGCATGGACGCTTGTCATCTAGTCTTAGCGAAGACACTCAAATGTTTCCGTGCAATATAGAGAGTGTCACGAAGCACAAAAAGGGTGAAACGTCGAAAAGCTAAACTTACAAAAGACTGTTAAGCGGTTTTGCTCATGACTTCTTTGCGTAATTTCCGAGAGCATTCGTCAACGACTCGTCAACGTGCTACGTAATACCGCAGACAACGTTGACAAAGTTCAGCGAATTTATGTACAACGCCTAGGATGGTTACTTGATGTCGTGCGGACGACCGACCGCAGTTCTGATAGTATTCGGCCTACTTCAATAAAGAGAAGAAGAAACTCAAAAGAGTTTTCAGGTTATTTATGGGAAACATTGTGGCATAAGAGGAATAAATAGCTGGAGTGTGAAAGAGCCTAGGTTATAAGCCCAAGGCAAATGGTAGTTTGGTCGCATTGAGACTAGCATTTTTAGCACCAGACATTTATTTATTTATTTATGCTTTCACCTCTGAAAATGGGTAGAAAATCGATAAAGAGTTGGTGGGTTCATTTATTTTTTCTCAAGAAATCAGACTCCTGTTGAAGCTTTGAAAGTTCAAGTGAGCTTTTAAAGCTCATCAAGGTACAGTGCTGGCTCATTAAATGGGATTTGAGTGGCCATTTAGTCATTTATTCAATCAAAATATTGCGTAAATCTTATGAAATTTCTGATTCGTGCAATTTAAGCGTGATGTTCTACCATGAAAAATAAACAAACCGTGAATATCAATTTCCAACCAGCTATATTTTACAAGTAATCAGAGCCTATTCATATGTAGAAATCAAATAGCCACGCGTGTCCAAGTCAAATTCCGAGAAAAATCAACATTGATGACAACAATAATTGTCCAGTATTGATAGGATAATGCGGCATGCAAAGGCAAAGCAAAAGGACTATCAACGAACTGAATAGGTTTTATTCAACTTTATTTCGATATTTTATAGAACTGAAAAGCAAACAAAAACGAACTAACTAACCAAAGTGGAAAAATGGAAGTCATAAACATTATCTGCACCTCCATACTACACGCTGAATTCAGACAAAAACCTCGAACGAAAAAAGGCGAATCAAAACGGCAGCTGCGCGGCCGCAGACAATGGAGCGTAGAATGTCCTTTGTGTGTGTGTGTGGCGAACGGTGAATAACAAATCTGATATGATGCCAAAGTGTAGCGTAGCGCGGGCTTCTGTGCTAGGGAGTTTGCGAACAATAGCGTAAAGTCGGCCGTTAGCCGATAGCCGGCTGTGGAGAAACCGACACAGGTAGTTGCGCAGCTTGGTTGGCTTGATGGTGGCGCGCATGCGCAGTCAACCGCCATTGCCATTCAAATAATTCATCGAATAAGTCAGTTTGTCAGTCATACAGTCATTCAGTGCGTATATCATCATCATCGGCGCATACACAAACACACACTCATACCATATATGACAGCTAGTACCGACAGGATCACTAGCATGACACCTACACCACGCTAGCGTTGGCCAGGTGCTCCATTATGTAAGCAATTTTTTGATATTTTTTCTGCTTGGGACTCCACCAGCCGTCAGCCAACAGCCACCAGCATCGGTTCGGCTCCATACATTCTGTTTTGTTATTTGTTGACAATTCCTGGAAGCAATTCCTTTTGCTGGCTTTTCAAAACATTTACTCCACTGTTTTCTCGGCCAACTAATGTTGTTCGTTGATTTTGATTTTGATTTTGATTTTGGCATTTTCAATTCTACTTTTTTATTTATTTATTGCTGTGGTTGTTGTTCGTGTTGCTTGTGTTATGTCATAATGTCCTTTTTTTCCACCCTCCTTGATCCTTCACGTTTTTATTGATTATATTAATACACCGGCCCGTGGCAGTGATTTTTCTTTCATCAACTAAAGGAAGAAGAAGAAGAAATTGATTTGTGTTGATCCTTTTTCAGTTTTCTTTACAATATGGATTCCTTAGCCGGCAGGATGCTTTTGTCCTCGAGCTAAAAGGCAGCAAGGCAAAAAAAAAAAATATAAAAAAGTGTATTGTGAAAACAAAACATCAACAACAACAAGAAAAAATGAAAACAATGTGATCTTATTGAATTGACTTTATTGTTGGTTGGTTAGCAGCTGCACAGTGGCTTGTTTTCGGCAGAACTGTGTATAATAAATTCCATAGATTGAATCAAACTGCTTGTGAGAGGTTGGACTAGGTTGTAGTGGCTACCGATTTACCCCATCGATTACATTCAGGCCTGAAAAACCCATTGTGCTGCCACAAAACCTGCCATTCTATCGAACCAGTTCGAATCTCGAATGAACTTTAATAGATCCATGACATTGACGTCGACAAATTTGGTTGAATATCTAACTGTATGGTCTCAAATTTCCGAGCCATAGCACTGCCCAAAGCATGAGTGATCATTTCCTCATTATTATCCTTGCAGCTAGGGAGCCCCTGGTCTCTGTGCGTGTCGTCCTATCAAGCAGTGGTCTGTTAGGACTTCTATTACTTTAGACATGCCGCCTCTTTTTAAGGAGTGTATACCCCGTGATCTTTTCTGTACCCACGCGAGAACAGTCTCTACTACTATTTAGGAATTTTGCGTAAGCGAGCCGAGTACTTTTAGTGCTGCCTAACTATTGCTGAAAATGCAGAAATCCTTATCTCTAAAGATATTCTTCGCTTGAAAACAACGCAATGTTCAGGTGGCCTGAAAGGAGAGTTCCATAGGAGGGTTTCTTCAGAGCACACCATCGCCAAATATCCCTCAAGCTTTGATCGATTCTTGTATATTTCCAGACTGTCACTTGGACTGTTTTAATTATGCTTCCATTATTCCTGCTGGGGACTCGTCTTCTGAAAACGTTTTCAGTGAATGTAATTGGACCGCATCAGTTGGGATAGCTTGGACATCATATCTTTGCAATATTTTCGAGTGTTCCAATAGCTGTGTGATCTTTACTTTGTTAAACGAAGTGCGGCTATAGCTTCTTATGAATTGAAGAACCTCTCAAAATATAGTCAGCAACAGGGTATCAGTATGTAAAACAAGGTATTCTTCGGGAATGTGGAGCTTCCGAGCCACAGCATGTGCTAGAAACGTTGTTGTTTCGGTTGAAGCGACGTGCTCAACCTATTTAGACTCGAGACAAGGTTGGATCACGGACATGAATAGATAGTCCGGATCATACCAGGATTCTTTGTATGGTCATTATACGTCGGATCAGCATCTGGTTTAACCTGATATGTTGGCCAGAGCTCAGTTGTGGACCAATATACAGGTTTTACAAATCATATTGCGATATTCGCCTACAATGACCTATGCTTGGGCTCATACGTTATTGGATGAAAGAGAGTACAAAAGGGGCTAACTGACTGAAGCCAAAAATAGACCTCCTATTTCGAGGTAGAAAAGTCAGAACTTTCCATTTTTTCATACGATTCCAGTGGATGGTAGAATAGGAAAACTGAAATGGGTTTCAAAAGGTAGGGGGTAGAACCAGGAAGCATCTAAACTCGTGACCTATACCTTCGAAATGTTGTTATCACAGGAAGTAAGGCCTTACTGACTTAGGACTCACTCCAAAATTGTTTTCTCAGTATTCTCTCTAGATCGGGTACGGACAAGATCTTTCATTCTAAGCTCTCTTACTTTGAATTTCTTCCTCACTTCATAGAAATTTTCGTTTTAAATTTTTTCTAAGTATTTCAATCCTCCCAGAGCCCACCGTGCAGCTGCACTGAGTGCCAGTGGAAGTGCGAACAGGGAGGGACAGCATAATCAAAGAATCGCCCATTGTCAACGACATCACACATCGTATATTTATAATATTAGTTGGTATTGTGCGCCGAGCGGCTGTCGGCTGATCGATTTATGTACGAAGATGGCACAACGAACCACGAATTTCAGGCAGCATGTGCATTATGGATCGCTCGCTACTGAACTGGCGGGAAAGAAGAGGATGCTGGTACTGGTGGTGGTGGTCGTGGTTGGTTGCCTGGTGGCGTTTGTTGGCAAGGTGCGCGAGTCACCGACACCGGGCGCAATGCCGTTAAGTGAAGAAAAGAAATCTGCAGAAATATGGCAGAGGGTAGGCAGTATACTATATACATACATACGTATATATGTATCTACATAAGCATAGTAATTTTTGCCCTCAAATCAGTTGCAAACAGCCTCAGGTTATTGGGTTTGAGTTGGATTTTTTTATTTTTTTTATTATTTTGAATTTTTTATGCCACCACACGTACACTAAACATGCACACCTACGCAAATGTATATATGCATGTATGTATGTGTATAGAGTTATTTCTCTGCAACAATGGCATGTGGCAAGGTGCAAAAATAGGACGAACTCTATTGTTTGGCACAGTCAGTGCTCATGTCAGTCTCTATTCAAGTGTCAAATACCGTAAAAGTTGGCAAAATCAAACGGGAATTCCACTGAGTCTGCGACAATTGTTCAGGCACAAGTACATACTTGCACAGCTGTGAATATTAGGGTTGACTCGAATGCTCTGAATTAGAGTTTGCTGGGTTTACTGGAACCGCAGGAAACGAGTTTTGTATCCCATTTTCGTTAGACTGAGTTGGAGGAAAGTATTCTTAATTTTTCGAATTTCATAACCTCAATCCTGTGCTCTGAATCAATTGCAGATCCACGATCATCTATCTGAGTCGAGGAGGAAAGTTTGCGTGGTTTCTGCGGAGTTTCAGCTAGCGAGTGGCATATCGCAACTCGGTGCTTAGAAAATAGATATTTAGAAAAGATAACAGAAATGATGAAGTTTCGTTTGGTTTCAGTAGTATTGGTCAGAAAAGAGGATGTTAGGTCCATTCTATCAGACTCAGTTGGGACTCATGGGTATACAGTTTATATCGTAACCAGTTGCTTTGGATAGGCACCAAGATACAGGAGGTTGTGGGTGAATAAATGAATTCCTTCATGACTCATAAAGCCAAGAGTTAGTTGGAACCTGATCTGGTTTGTGGCTGTGGCTCTATTGTCTAGGAAGTAGCTGAGCCGGACCACACTGAGAGGTTTGGTGCAGTTTCGAATACCAGCTGTTGTAGAAGTTTTGGGCACATTGACGCTGACTATGAGAAGGACATGAATTACTTTTGGTGTGGTAGGTAGCAACGAAGCAGTGTGATATCAATGCTACCTAGTACCCAGTGGTTTATAGAACCATAACTCCTTCCGGTCAGACCACATAGCGACTAGAAGATTCATGGAATTTACCATTAAAATAGGTGTTGTTCTTAACAAGGTCAGGTGGCGTTCTCCGGTCACGATTACGCCTTTATTTAGACGTTTAGATTTATAGGTTATCACTTGGAGCTTTGTTGGATTTTTTTGCTGCCAGAGCAGTGATATGTAGGTTGAAAAAAATTGAGTTCATGTGGATTTAAAGTGGGTAGAGCTCATATCTTCGTTTTAGCCTCGATTTCAGTACCAATCGAGGTGGAGGACTACTCTGTGCTGGTTCCTGGGTTTCCTCAAGCGGTTTTAAAAATTTGTTTACTGGAACTAAGCATTAGTCGGAAGCCTAAAATCAGTAGTGATACTTCTGAACCGAGTTTATCCGATTGGCGGTCCCCGCCGACTTATTTATGAACGATTGAGTAAGTTCATTGAAAAGGATCGGAATTGTGGAGCGAGCTTCACTGGGATTGTTTTGGTGTTGGAATTTTAGACAGATTAAAAAATCTGGACGAACTTTCACCTTAATGGTTTGGTTAATTCTCGATATATAGGGGAATTTTGAGTTAAAGAGCTTGCGGAAGTGGAGTTTTAGGCGAAGTTTTTTATTCAATTGATGGTAGTTTTTGACTTTTGGCACGAGTTGTGTTCGTAATCACCGAGTTATAAGTCCAAGAGATGTCTTCGAGGTGAGTTCATCGGTGTTGAAGTTCCGAAATGTGATTTATCAGCATTGGAATGGGAATCAAAGGTCATAAAGAAGATCAAAGTTTAGGTTTCAGATTTTATTGGTCGACTCCTTAAGGACCAAGTGATCAAGATTATGTACTGCTACTCTTCCTGTTGTGTCTCTAACCTAAAAAATATTGCTGTTCCCTTAACAAATTAATTTCGCACCTTTGACCACTGCAGACAGAGGATCCTGCAATTTTTCCTCGGTAAGTGAGATTATCTTTTGCCCCAGGCGCTCACAGATTACGTTTTGTGCACAGTTTCTCTAGATGCTTTAAGAAAATATTGGAAAATCCGAATTTTTAGACGAGTTTTGTCTTCATCCATAGTGTTTCAAGAAGTTGGCAGGTGGCATAACCGAAGCTGGGTTTCCAAAATGTACTTTATTTGACCTGGGATTATAAGTGCAGGTGGGAAATTACACTTAAGCTTAGTCTCTTACGACGAGAATGGGCTCGATACATGGGTTGTTTCGTTACCCCACAGGGTGTTAAGGACTAGAGTTGTTTCGAAAGCGGAGTTCTAGTCGAGTGAGTGAGCTCCGACGTTGGTGGCAAGCTCTGCACCTTGGAAAAGTATGGACTAATTCTAGTTCAGAGAACCCGAATTTCAGTTCATGGTGCAAAATTAATCTGAAACTCTAGCTTTGACGCCACCCAAACTTATATTGAAAGTTAGAAAAAGCAAAGGAAAGTCCTTCGGAGCTAAATTTTCTTTATCCCCTTTACAACCCTAATATAAAAGTACATACATACGTACATATTGTATATACGAGTGTAAATAGAGCACACCTGTCACAATCACTGCACAATAATAATAATAACAACAACAGCAACATTGCTAAATTTCTACTCATACCATGACTCAGCCATTTTTCAACACTCCACTCGGCTGAATTCTACTTTCGGTTTTTCCTCAATTTTCACTTATGAATGAAACTCGTACGCTCAACTTGCGAAAGCCCCTGAGTCCTTATGCTAATGGCAAGCGCTTCTAGGTGATCAACGGTTGGATTTTCCATATTTAGTTACGGCTGCTGCGTCCACTTGTCGCCATTTCCCCGGAGTTCATTGTGTGCTTGTGTGTGCCAGGAAAGAAATGAATGCCTCGGAGACTATTACTTGTTATTTGTAAGGATTTGTCGGTTGCGTAGAGATATACATACACACAAATATATGTAAAGACATGCAAATTGCAGTTGTTTGGATTTTCCGCGATCGTTGACGCGACGCCGCGTCGGTTTACTGCGTCGCCTTGTCTGCCTGCCAGACATTGTTTACCTAGCAGAGCTCATATACATATATGTATTACGAAGTCTTTTACGCATCACCTTTTGCTCGCTTTGGGTTTTCTGACACCTGCACGTTACCCTTTGTTCGTCTTTCTTTTCTCTTCTCTGCGCTTTGACCGCGTAATTGGCTAATTACGAAAATCTCTTTATGTATATTTAGTCCGAGTTTCCGATTTGTTGTCACACGTGTGTGTTTGGCGGATATTTATGACGCGTTCATTTATGGTTTTCCCTCAGCTTGGATTGCTGGGTTTTTAGATCTGCACGAGTCGGTCTGAGGTGTGTGTGTGTGGCAAGGAAATTTCCTACCTTCGAGCAATATGTGCTTATGTGCGTGTGTATATGTGTGTGTGGGTGTGTTGTTCGTCATAAACGTATGTCTATTGATCGGGCAGTGTCCTGTGTCTGTATGTCCTGTTTGTGTCGTGGAAATCCGTGTTTTGCTGGGTTTTTTGCTGATCCCTCGCATTGCGCGCTTTGCTGTTGGTGAAATTTATTATTACATGCAGGCTTACATACACACATATGTAGCACATGTATGATTTTCACATACATACATATAAATATACTAAATTAGAGAGTATGTACTCAGCGATTTGTTGTTGTGCTGATCGTGCGCACATTAAAATGGACTTTATTTTTTGATTTTTCTCTTTTCTTCTTTGGTTTTTCTTTCGAAATGGGAAAATTTGTAGTTCTGCTCAGCAGCTTGCGGTGTTTGTCTGATAGATTTCTTCCGACCTCGTTTTTGGGAAAGTTTAAACGTTATGTGATGTGGCTGTGGAACAAGGACACGCTTACCGCTAAACACGCCCATCCAAAAATATTTGTGAATTTTTTATTCTTTCATTTCACCTCTCCGTGGTTCGGAGAATCTTAGAACTGGATTTTTCTTACAGTTTGATTATTGCCTTAGTCGATATATGTTTTCTCAATATTCCTTTAAGGTTAAGGACCTTATCACTGTTGCTTGTGGTTGGTCAATCCGAAACCAAGCGTCCGGAAAGGCCCGGGACACACCACCATCTTCAACTTAAGGCTGCCTCTTTGTCTATCTCCGCAAATAATGATCCGGAAAAACTTATACGGCCATGCAAACTGGCACCAAGCTACAGCAAAAGCTCTCTTATAATCGGGAAGACGTTTTCCGAGTTGCTCAATACCAAACGAGGCTTCTGAAACGAAGTGGCTAATAAAAGCTGCAGAATTAAATAGTTGCTTGACGGCTCGAGAATGGTTGATGGAGGGGGCGCCAGAATCTATTGCGCATAACTAGAACTCAGGCAACCCTTCAAGCTTTCAAAACACAGCAGTATCTTCCAGGTGATTTATCAAAGCCAAGCGGCAATTATAGAAATAATCTCACAAAGTATTACGTCAGAGAATGTTCTTAGAAGCAGGAAAACAGTAGATGTGACGTCTGCATCAAAGCCATTGCATACATACGTACATATACGAGTACTGGGTTCCAGTCGCCAAGGGCATTTTAGAAACGAAGTATTTGAAGACATGGCAAAAAGTGCCATATGTAAGGCTACTGAACCAGTGCAGGAAATACACAAGTCGCCGAAAAACGATACACAATGAGATTTCCGAAAGGGCTGTCAATTAAAGCAGTGAGCTGAAATGCCTTAAGTACATGCAAGATCGTCAAGATAATGAGCAAGGGCACCGAAAGAAATACACATACTTTTTGTTCACGCGGTCCCGAAAAGATTGTAGGACGGTTGTTTGCCTAACGACAGATAGTAACCTACTATTTAACATCAGACGTTTGCCAAGTGGACATGAGTAATGATGACATATTCAGGAAGTGCAGGGAATAAGGCAGGAGGGAGAGGTTTGAACACTTACACTGCTTCTGGTCGGCATTACTTACAGCTTGTTGTAGATGAAGTATCAAGATTAGATATCACGATTCTATGTTCGAGACGGCATCTCAGACTAATCTTGAAATTGCGATTTCTGAGAATGTAACTACCAAAATAATAAAAACGATCAGGCAGTACGTTAGATGTTCGAAGATCAGTTAGACAAAAAAATTAAAGTAATGTTACAAAATAAATAAAAAATGGTACAGTAAAGCACAAATAAATTTAAATAAATTTTCCAAAAAAATCAAGTACTGACACTTGCTGGATACATCTAATTTTAAGAGAACTAACCTCGCTTCGTAGAAAATAGTTTTATTTACATAGGAATCATTTTCCATGAAATTCTTCAGGATAATTACAAAAAATTTATTTACAATTTTGAATAATATCTGCAGGCTCTAAGATTTTTATACGTTTGAATTCAGGCATACTTGCTGTAGATTTGTCCTCGCGGGGAGACAGAGAAATCCTTTCATAATCCTTTTTTTTCTAAAGAATCATTTACAGTCAGGCAATTTTTAAAAATAATTTTGATTACTGGGTATCTAATAAACGGTTAAAACATCTTGCATAATTTTCAGTGGAATACATACGTCAACAACAGCAGTTCTAAGAAATTCGGATTAGTTTTAAGAAAGGTTTCAGGCACAAGAAAAAATCAAAACAAGGGAATAAAATAAAGAGAAAAAAATAAATGAAAAAATAAAATATATTATTAGAAAATTTAATATTAATATAATAAATTAAAATAAAATATAATAAAATGAAATGAAATAAAATAAAATAAAATAAATTAAATAAAATAAAACAAATTAAAATAAAATAAACTAATTAAAATTAAATTAAATTAAGTTAAATAAAATAAAAAAAGAAATAAAATGAAAAATAGTAAAATGAATAAATATAATATAATATAAATAAAATGAAATAATGAAAAAAAATAACGTTCAAAAAATTAAATAAATTAAAATTAAATTAAATTAAGCTAAATTTAATAAAAAATGAAAAAAAGAAAAAAAAACGAAATAAAATAAGGATCAAATAAAAAACAAAATAATATAAAATGAAATAAAATAAAGAAAAAAATAAAATAAATTATAAAAAAATGTAATATTAATATTATAAATTAAAATAAAATAAAATAAAATCAAGTAATTTAAAGATATATAAAAAAATAAAAATAAAATGCAATACACAAAATAAATTAAAATTTTATTAAATTAAGTTAAAAAATATAACATTTAAAAAAAACGAAAAAAATTTAATAAATAAAGAAAAAAAAATTAAATAAAAAAATATAAAATAATATAAAATAAAATGAAATAAAGTAAGGAAAAAAATGAAATAAATTATAAGAAATTTTAATATTAATATAGTAAGCTGAAATAAAATAAAATAAAATGAAATAATTTAAAAAAAAAAATAAAATCAAATAAATTAAAATAAAATAAAATAAAATAAAATAAAGTAAAATAAAATAAAATAAAACAGACTAATAAAAAATAAAATAAAATAAAATACAATAATATAAAATAAAATACAATAAAATAAATTAAAATAAAATGAAGTAAATAAAATAAAATAAAATAAAATAAAATAAAATAATATAAAATAAAATAATATAAAATAAAATAAAATAAAATAAAATAAGATAAAATAAAATAAAATAAAATAAAATAAAATAAAATAAAATAAAATAAAATAAAATAAAATAAAATAAAAAAAAATAAAATAAAATAAAATAAAATAAAATAAAATAAAATAAAATAAAATAAAATAAAATAAAATAAAATAAAATAAAATAAAATAAAAAAAAAAATAAAATAAAATAAAATAAAATAAAATAAATAAAAATTAAATTAATATAAAATTAAGTTGAAAATAAAATAAAATGCAAAAAAAAAAAAAATAAAAAAAGTAAAATAAAATAAAATAAAAAAATAAAATAAAATAAAATAAAATGAAATAAGGTAAAAAAATAAAATAAAATAAAATAAAATAAAATAAAATAAAATAAAATAAAATAAAATAAAATAAAATAAAATAAAATAAAATAAAATAAAATAAAATAAAATAAAATAAAATAAAATAAAATAAAATAAAATTAAATTAAATAAAATAAATGAAAATAAAATAAAATAAAATGCAATAAAATACAATAAAAAATTAAAAGAAATAAAACGAAAAAAAAATTAAGTTAAAAATATAATAATATAAAATAAAATGAAATAGAACAAAGCAGAGCGAAATAAAATAAATTAAAACAAATTAAAATAAATAAAAAATAAATTAATATAAAATAAAATGAAAAAAATAAAGTAAAATAAAACAATTCTAATTAAAAAAAAATAAATCGAATAAAAATATGAAAACAAAAAACTAAAATTTAATGCCAAAATATAATTATGTAAAAATCCAAAATAAAATAAAATACGAAAATGAAATGAAGTGAAATAAAAAGAAATGAAATAAAAAATTACATTAAATAAATTAAAATAGAAAAAATAAAATAAAATAAAATTAATTATAAAGTAAAATGAATAAAAAGTTAAAAAAAAAATTGTAAAATCATGAAAGGAAATGTATTTCAGGCTTAATTTTTTGAGACAATATTCTTAGAAAATTAAAATTGCATGGATTGTTTGTTAGTCTCTACCTGAACCGAAATAAGTGGTACATAGTAACTAAAAGATTTGTTGCTAACTGAATTAAAAAATGTTATGTAATCATTTTTTGCAAACCGGTCATTCATTAACATTTTGGTTTTCTCGGAAATCTTATGAAAATTGATACGCTTATTTAGTGACTATAAGCAACACAAAATAACAGAAGAAAATATTTTTTTTTACTTAATTAACTACGTATGTATGTATATAAAGGTCTTAATAATTTTTTAAAATAAAACATTTTTGATTAAGTTGATTGAAAAATATTTTGGGAAATTTTTCAAAATATTATTTTCTTTCACAGGAATAGTTCTTAGGTTTTTCGTGTGTTAAAATTCATTAAAAACAGATGTTGCATGACACATTTGAGGTGTGCGTACATTACTACTTGCAGCTAAATAATGACGTTATATTATACATATGTACAAATGTAAGTGTAGGAAAAAGAAGCAGCAAAACACACTCAAACGTTGCACCACGACCTTTGAGTGCAACAATTTGAGGCAGCAATGATGGAATGAGAGAAATTTCAGTGGAATGCAACCCCCAAAATGCATGGAAATTCATAGGTGAGAGCCTTGAGGTGTGTGCGTATGGGTGTGTGTGTCTCGCATTCAAAATTCTAATTAGAATGCGTAGAATTTTGGGGAAAGTAGGAAAAAATAGAAAACTCATTATTAGCAGTGGGTGAAATGAAATGGAATTGGAACGGCTTTTAATATAAATTTCCACTTTGAGTGCTTTTTTTTTGGTATAGTTTTTGGAGCATAGATACCTGCTGAGGGGAATTCGTATTTAGAGAAAGATATTTAAATATTTCTACTATTGAATATACATATCTACATTTATATGTATGTATATATTGATTTGATATTTATGCGCTCTCCCCTTCTATTTGACGTATTTATGACATTTGGGCAGCCAAGTGTTTCGTGCGCGTTCTTATTGGGCGTCCCTCCAACGCTCCTTTGCATGATCAGTAGCAAGATCACTTTACTTTTTTTCCACTTTAACGCTAATCAACATACACGGGGGACACATTTTTGACAAGTTATTACCGTCAACCGGACAGGAGCAACACTAGCTGTATAAAGTTGTAGTTGGAGGTGGGGGACATTCTTCTAAAATAGTATGTATATGATCAAACAATCGATGGTTTGTTGGTTGGAGCGCAAATATGTACTTGGTGAGATGACACTCTCGGGAGGCATAGAATGGTGATAAGAGGTGTTGCGGAAATGATGGAATTTCACAGCAGTGTAAATGAAGATGAAATGAAGATTGAGTAATTTAAGCTGATGAGAATCGGTGATCTACGATCCCCAGATGATAGGCTTTCTTCAGGCGGGTAAAGATAATGTGATGCTTGAAAGCCTTGACAGGGGTTTAAAAAGAATATTCGATCAAATACTTTGTTACTACCAGAAGGTGTGTGTATTGCATGAGGGTGGATTTGCGATTCTTGAGATGACCTGAACTGATCTTCCGGTGACCTAAATAATTTTCAGGATGTATAGAACCTTATTAGCAAGAGAACACTTGAAGCAATTCAGATTAGTTTTCCTCTTATCGTGATCTACTCGTAATCGTATAGATTTTGGAAGCTTGACTGTGTCTAAGAAAGCTTTGTGGTGTAATTAATAGGCTATGGAAGCCATATGAGGATCAGTGATCTACAAGCAATGTGTAGAGCTTAGAGTACAAGTTCTTTTTGTATAAGAAGGACTGAAGTGTGCGTAAGAAGAAATCTCGATTAGGTCATCATATGATCATAATTATTTCTCTTGAAAGTTGGGAAATTTTACTGCATCTAAGACCGTTCAACATGCTACGAAAGCCATATAAGATTGGCGTGAGCTTAGCGAGCTTTCATGTGCTTAATGCATATAGCAAAAAGATATTTTGAAATTAGATTGAAATTTGCACAAGTTCGAATTTAGGACTGAGTAGTCAGTAAAAGAAGAGATTTGAAGAATCTTGCCAAGCGTATCGATGAGCTTTTAGCAATGGGTGGAGCTTTAAGCACATTTTCTTTTGGCTTTTTGCACTGAGGTTATGAAAATATGTCTTGAGAACTCCTTTTGCTACTCGGGGGGGGATATTTAGATATTTTTGAGTGAAACTTTGTAGGGTAGGGTAGTTACGATCACAGTAAGCCAATAAGCAAACAGTTAGCAGCTGAGTAAAAGAAAGAGCGGAAAAGAAATGAGAACGGAGGGTTGACAACGATAGAGACTCAAAATATGTGGAGCGTATAAATGAGTGGAATACTCAAGCTCTTTACATAGAAGAGTTATTTCAACAACAACAACATACAGTTAGTTTTCAACGATGCTGTTCCATTGTCATACGATCTGCCTTAACGCACGGCGAGTCGCGCTCTCGCTCGCTCACTCACTTGCTTGTCTATTCGATAGTTGTTGGTAGGTGTTTGTAATTTTCCCATCTCGCGCTCTCCGTACTTGCTGTGACATTTTCGTAAATAAATTCCATGCACACAGCCATACATATATACAAATATATGTATGTGTGTATACTACGACCATTGAGTATTTTGTTTTTTTTTTTGGGAAAGTACGCAATAAAGGGAGAGGAAAATACATGCCAACTTCATTGTTAATATAATAGATGAAGCAGCAACAACAACAACAAACGTCAGAAACTAGAAGAAGAGGGTATATGCGCGAGTGATTTTAGAGTTTTATTGTATGTATGTTTGTGTGTGTGCTTTTTTATTTCTCATTTATTTTCATTTTTGTTTTTGGGAGTCTTCTATTTTGTTTTTGCCTTGAATCTTCAGAACCACCACCATACATACGCCACATGGAACACCATAGCGCCCCTGGCCATGGCCATGACAATCATTTGAGTTGCCTGAGTGCTGAGAAAAGGGCCGTATACAAGTAGTTGTGTATAAAAGGCCGAGCCTGTCGTCGAACCTGTCAGAGTTACAGCAGTGCTTGTAGAGTGTAGAACACGCGTAGTTAGAGAAAGGAAGAGAAATTGAAGTTCGTAGATCGAAGCAAATACAGACTAAGAGACATAAATAAATAAATTTAAAAGTGTGCAATCAAGTTCATGGCTAAAACATTGAAATAATTAAATAAAATCAAAGGTTTTCCACAATTTTAATAAAAAATCAAAAATTTTCAAATCAATCGGTAACAATGACTCCCGCCATACAAGCCACCTACGACACGACACGAAACTATAAGTGTCCGCTTAAGAAACGGCCCGTCGTTTATGTCGTGGACGACAAGGATGCGGAGCCAATGCAGCGCAAGGATGATGCCTTACCATATTACGATGCTTTTGCCAATGCGGCATGCATTAAAGTGGAGGAGCCGGATTCGGAAAGTGAGTTCTTGATTAACCACTGTGATGAAGAGCCACAAGATCTTTCGTTGAAGCGTAAATACACCAACTCAACGGAGTATGATGAATATGAGCCGCCAATAAAACGTGAACATGTGCTGGATCTCTCCAAGACAGCAGCCTACAATCCAAATGTGCAGGACGCAGTCAAAAGATTGAGTTATCAACCAGTTTCACCAGCGCTTTCGATGAATTCACCAGCTTATGGTCGAGATTATCACGATCAGTACGATGGACAACAGCAATACGAACACACGGCTAGTAGATGCTACAACAGTGCCTCAAAAGACTACAAATCGGCGTTTATGTTAGCCGCTGCTTGCGCGGCGCCAATGGCAGCACTCTGGCATCCATACCAGTCTGGCATGGGCGATCTGAGTTCGGTATATCCATCGCCTGCATCTTCGCTAGCAACGCCGTTATACGCACAACATATGACGCCACCATCAAGTCCCAGCTCGGAGGACGGTTCGGATGCTGAAGATTTGAGCATAGGAAATGATATACCCTTGCCAGCGTTGCTACATCGCGCCGCAGCATTCAACTGTGATGGTAAAAGTAATAACAGCAGCAGCAGCAGCAGTAGCAGCAGTGGTAGTAGTACGAGTTCCAAAAATATCAATAGCATAACCACGAAGTCATCAATTTGCAGTACCCACCATGTTGGCAAGACTTCAACGATAGACAAGAGAACGAAATTAGACTTTAAGTGCGACAATTGCTCTAAAATGTATTCCACCGGCATTGGCTTGGCGAAGCATCAGCAATACCATTGCCCTGCAGCGGCATGTAATCGAGAAAAGAAGCAACATTCGTGTCCCGAATGCGGTAAGATGTATAATACTGCCGGCGCTATGAAGATGCATGTACGCACGCACACATTACCCTGCAAGTGTCCCATCTGCGGTAAGGCCTTCTCACGTCCGTGGCTACTGCAAGGTCACATACGCACACACACCGGTGAGAAGCCCTTCCAGTGCACGGATTGTCCGCGTTCCTTTGCTGATCGCTCGAACTTGCGCGCCCATCAACAGACACATGCCGAGGTGAAGAAATATGCCTGTAAACGCTGTAACAAGTCCTTCTCGCGCATGTCCTTACTTAATAAGCATGCTAGCACCAATTGTAGCAACACAAATGCGTAGTCTAGCGTCGCGTTTGGAGGAGAAGTACAAAGAAAGTAACAGCTTCAAAGGCAGGACCTCAAAGGGAAGCGTGCGGTTGTTGCTGATCGTTTTGAAAGCGATGTGCACAGTATTTAAGATGGCAGGAATACCCTTTTTATTTATATTAGTTTTAAGTTATGCTATTTATTGTTATGCTAGTTTTCTAAGTCATCTCATGCAGTTATTTATTAATTATTTTACAAAATGCAGGACAATGAGTTAAGAAGAAAAGAAGTCAAATAAAATAATAAATAAAATAAATTAAATTAAAAAATATATGTTTTCTTATTGTTTAAAAAATGTTCGGAAAGCAAAATATTTCAGGAATTAGGATTTCGGACCTGGAATTCGGTTTCCCCAAAAAATCAAATATTCTTGTTCTACCCAGACATACTTAACGCGTACAATATGCAAGATGCATACTTACTCTTCTTCTTCCTCTCTTTCTCTTTAAATATCTCCTTCTGTCTCTCTTTCTCTCCTTCTGTCCCTCTCTCTCCTTCGGACTCTCTCTCTCTCTCCTGTTTCTCTCTCTCTCTCTCTCTCCTGTTTCTCTCTCTCTCTCTCTCCTGTTTCTCTCTCTCTCTCTCCTGTTTCTCTCTCTCTCCTGTTTCTCTCTCTCTCTCTCTCCTGTTTCTCTCTCTCTCTCTCTTGTTTTTCTCTCTCTCTCTCTCTCCTGTTTCTCTCTTTCTCTCTCTCTCCTGTTTCTCTCTTTCTCTCTCCTGTTTCTCTCTCTCTCTCTCCTGTCTCTCTCTCTCCCCTGTCTCTCTCTCTCTCCTGTCTCTCTCTCTCTCTCTCTCCTGTCTCTCTATCCTGTCTCTCTCTCTCTCCTTCTGTCTCTATCTCTCTCCTTCTGTTTCTTTCTCTCCTTCTGACTCTTTCTCTCTCTCTCCTGTCTCTCTCTCTCTCTCTATCCTGTCTCTCTCTCTCTCCTTCTGTCTCTCTCTATCCTTCTATCTCTCTCTCTCCTGTCTTTCTCTCTCCTTCTGCTTCATCTCTCTATCTTCTTCTGCCCCATTTCTCTTTTCTTGTCTCTCTCTTTCTCCTTCTGTCTCCCTCTCTCCTTTTGTCTCTGTCTCTCTTCTTCTGTCTCTCTCTCTCCTTCTGTCTCTCTCTCTCCTTCTGTCTCTCTCTCCTTCTGTCTCTCTCTCTCTCTCCTCTTCTGTCTCTCTCACTATCTCTCCTTCTGCCTCTCTTTCTATCTCTCCTTATGTCTCTGTCTTTCCTTCTGTCTCTTTCTCTCTCTCCTTCTGTCTTTTTCTCTCTCTCTCCTTCTGTCTCTCTTTCTCTTGTTCTATATCTCTTTCTCTTTTTCTGTCTCTCTTTCTCTCTCCTTCTGTCTCTCTCTCTCTCTCTCCTTCTGCCTCTCTCTTTCCTTCTGCTTTCTCTCTTTCCTTCTGTTTCTAGCTTTCTATTTTTGTCTCCCTCTCTCTCTATCTCCTTGCGCTCTCCATACTTTTGTCTCTCTTTTTGTCTGTCTCGACTTTCTTTTGTCTTCTCTCTTTCTATCATTCTTTCTCCTTCGCTTTGTCGTCTCCTCTCTCTATCTCTGTCTCTATCTCTCGCTCTTTCCCTCTCTCTCTCTCTCTCTCGCCCTCTCTCTCTTCCCCTCTCTCTCTCTCCCTCTCTCTTGCCAAGATCATCCGATTAATACTGCCATATTTCTTGTATAGTTATTGTAGTAGATTCAACTCCTACTTATCTAGGAGTCTAGAGACGAGATCAAACACCTCTTGCAAGTCCTCTAAAACCGTATCATCTAACACCACTTTCGCTCTGATTGTTGCTGTTGTTGTTGTAACCGCAAAAATTTTCTTCAAAATAGTTTTTGGGGAATGTTGTGGGGGGAGGGACAGTCCTTGGCCGGATAAAAATCCAATAGTCGTAGGAACTAATGGATTTTAGTCGCCTCTTACGACAGGCATGCCTTACCGCGGGTAAATTTTTGAACTACTAACCCGCCTTCGACGACATTAACTAGCCTTGCCCACTGCTAAGGTTGTTTATCAAACACAAATCCGCTGAACTCCACATTTCAAAGTCACTTCCTTCTAAAAAAGTTGAATTTCTATAAACCGTCTACCACTTGAAGAGAGTCTATCACGAGCAGTTGGCTACAATATTTCAGCTTTGTAAACAAGCGACTGCAAGTGTTGCAAGGATCTTACCTTAGATCATATGCAATTCGTTTAAACCCCTTTGCAAGCACAGTAAATATTTGAAATTTTAACCGTGAGGCAACACCTGCTCTTGCAACAATATGGATCATAAGCGAGTGCACGTTTCAACAGCTCATGCCTCTGGATTTTAGTTCTTTTCATCCGTGGCATATTGTAGGATTTGTGTACATATTTTATTCATTTTTTTTCATAATAATAATAATAATAATACATACATACATATGTACATATACCTATTAATACAATACGCAAGGAGTAGCACTGGAGAGAAATAAGGAAAAAGGATTGCGGCAGAAGACAGGAAACGCGAGCATGTGAATCCATCATCAACACGATGTATTTGTGTATGTCCTCGATAGTAGTTGTTGTACAACCAAGCTGATAAGTATTCGTATATGTATGTACGAGTACGTACATAACGATGCACTTACACTGAGTATTTTATATTTGTTTGTTTAAGTCAGTATGCTCGTATTATATATATAAATGTATGTATGTATGTACATATGTACATATGCATTGTGATCCTCATCATATTATATTTATTGATCAGACAAAGTGTTGAGTTGCGGTTGAATGATGGATTTGCGTGGTGGTTTTGGGAGACTTCAGTGAATGGCACCTACACAAACAGGCGAATGTGTTCGCAGGTGAAGTTGTAGGTGAAAGTGAAAGGTGCAAGGGTTAGTTGTTGTTTTTGTTGTTGTTGGTGCAGAAAGAGTCTCAAGAAGACAATATTGTTTGGTTGGTTGGTTGGTGGCATATAGACACTAAGGATAATGCACAGGGAAGGGTTGTGGAGTTTTAAAAGTCGAAGACGAAGAGGAAAAAAGTATTGAATAACGAAAAGGAAAGAAAGAAACAACGAAAAAAATACAATATGATGAAAGTTGTGGCACAAAAAAAAAGAAAAGAGTAAGAGAAATAATTTAAAAAAGACAGGACCAATTATTTGATTGACATTAACCTGGAATTGACGCAAGTGCGTCAGCACCTCTGATTAACTGATGATGTCTGCTTTAAAATAAAGCCGAACATCACCACCGACTAAGACGGGACTATGCAGCAAGATGACAAGATCTTCTGATGCCTTCGGCATCTTTCAAGCAAAAGAGAGGAGGCTTAGTAAGAAGTAATCCATTATTTTTGCCATAGATGGCTTTAGTGGTGCGTATCTTGCGTTCTATAAGTGCAATTGGATTACGTTAGATGGGTTTAGATGGATGATATTTGAGGAAAATGTTTACGAAATAATGAAAATCGTCGAGTCTTACTATCATACGAGCACTGTTTCAATTGCCCAGGAGCTAAACATTTCAAAAAGAACAGTTTGGAACCACTAGGGAAATTCTGGATACACAAAGAAGCTCAATGCATAGGTGTCATTTGAGTTGTAACGAGAACGAGTTTCTGATGGAAGCAATCGCCCAGCTTTGGCCAACGTGAGAGAAATTTTGTTCGATTAGAGCAACGCCAGACCACACACATCGATAGTGGCTCGTAAGAGATTCCGAGAGCTTGGTTGGGAGGTTCTTATGCATCCACTTTAAAGTCGGGACCCTCGCCTGTTAGGAGGTGACTTAGAATAAATTGCAGGTCCTTCCATTTGTTGGAAAACATCAAGACGCATACCACATACCGCTATAGCGTTCTCAAAGCGCCAATTAGGTATAATATTTGATGTTGGTTTTAAGGGCGAAAACAATTCTATAACAGGGTTCCCTTCCTTAGTGTACATTTATGGAACAGATGTTCTATTAAATCGATAACGTAGCCCGGCACCTGGCATGTTTATCTCTTTATGCCAGGTTTATGAAGTTTCTGAGGTTTGACCTGTTCTTTAGCACTGTTTTGCTTTAAAGTGGCCTTTCTGTTGAGCTGTGACTCAGTTAGTTACAAGTTCATTGCATCTCTTCTGGATGAGGTTCATTAGATGACCTCGACGACTTAGATTGACAAAACCTGTCCCTAAGCGGGGCAAGTGAACCGCTACAACAGCAACAACAACAACAACAACAAGAATACGGCTGGAATGTACCAACTTTGAGCCATAAATGAGATTGAAGCCGGCAACTATCTTGCTTCCATCTGGAGATTGCGATCTTATCGTAATAATAAAGAGAAATAAGATCTAATTAGACTTCTTTTTGCTCCGGGAATATTTCTGACATAAAATTAAAAATTGTTCATAAAAAAATCCATCAGCCGTTCGGAAGAGGCTTAAAACTGATGGCTCCTCGAACTGTTTGAAGAGCTCCGATCAGAGTTAACGAGAAAAGTCTTAAAACTTTGAACTTGAGCAGTTACATAACGAAGAGTCTACAAGCAGTTACTGGTAGCACATCATCGCTGTTGTCTTTCAGAGTGTACTGAGTTTGTGAAAGGAAGACAGACTTCATTGTGGGTCAAAGAAATTTCTCATTGACTGCAATGACTGCGGAATAACCTACCTACTTAAGTAGTCTTTACAATCTATTATCGAGTTATTGCTGTCAGTAAAAGCCTTCGCTAGAGCCCACTGCATTGCGCGCGTCTTCCTCAATTCGCTACACTAAACGCTAGTAGGTTATCTTCAACTTGATCTACTCATCGGAGTCGTAATAGTTCCTTCTGCATCCTAGATCAATTTTTAGTTCGAAAACCTTGTTCGCTAGAACTTCATCTCTAGTAGCCAACGCAGACGTTTTATTATAAAGCTCTGGATATTATCGATTCCGTCGTAGTGCCCGTACGGCCCATGGCTCATTCGAATACAATAGTCATCCCTAATTCAAAAGGGACCAGAGATTTTGCCTCGAACACTCCAAGCGCGGCTGCATCCAACGAAGAAGACGGGAAAAAAAATTACACTCCTGATAAAGAGAGCATTAGAATTCCGTTATTCCAAACCATGTTTGATGATTAGAGAAAAAGATCCTCACCGAGTAAGTGGGCCATTAATAATGCCTGCCATAAGAAGGGACTAAAATTGGTTAGTTCCTGCGATAGTCGAGACAGTTCTTACACCGAAGCGTCCTGGATATTTATCCTGCAACGGACTGTATATAATTCGCGTTTTGAAACCGCTGAAGCGATTTTCGGCCGAGCTCTTCCTCCAACCTCCGAATGGCTGTTGGGTTTTTTTAAGTGGAGCCTTCTTTCATGTCAGAAATACACTAATATGAGAGAATGAGAGTTGTTTTGCATGAATCTTAGCGCGTAATGTGAAAAATGTTACAGCTCGCACTCAACTAACGGATCGGAACTTATAAGAGAGCTCAAAAGTTTGTGAAGCTATCAACGGACAGGCATTTCAAAAGTTTTCGGCTGGTGGAGGTACCGTAACCAGTGTAAGATCACCACTCCCTGCTCCAATCATTGAAGCGCGCGCTGATTGACTTCTCGAGAAACCTATAAACACCCAAAAAAAAGTGGCCAGAAAAGAAACAATAACAATAACAACAACATAAATAAGCATGGTTAGACAGCAGGCCGCAATTGTTTGCACAAAATAATACAAAAAAAAAGTGAGTGCAAAAGAGTAGCAAATAGAAATAGAAAAATCAAAGAAAGCTGAAGAGACCAGTTGGCGCAGCTGAAGTGAAGACAACAAAAAAAAAAAAAAAAACACAAAAATCATAAAAATTCAAAAACAGCAAAAATGGGAGCAAACTATATATGTCAATGGCACTGATTACCTTGTTGTTGTTCTGGTGCGGCATGCTTTTGTAGTTGCGGCTGGAGAAGCGCCTGGGCGCAGGACGAAATTCAGAAAAAAAATATTCCAAAGAAATAAAAAAAATAAATAAAAATTGCCAAATAGTGCAGCAGGCAGGCAACAACAATAACAACAACATAAACATTAAAAACAATAAAAACAACAACAAGAAAAACAAAATACAACAAGCTATATCTAAGACCGAAAAGACACCACACAAGCAAAGAAACTCATTCGACTGCAAGAAGTCAGCAAGTGAGTTTGGTAACTGCAACCGTGCCATACAGCAACAGCAACAACAAACTTGCAACACAAATAATTTGACAAAATACTCGCACATACATACGAGTACCATATATCCTCCTTTTTATGGCACCTCTGCCGCTGGCACTGCCTACCCTTCGCTGCTTTGGTTTTTTGCTTTACTCTTTCATGCATTTTTTTTTGCTTCTCTTTTTGGCGCGCAAAATCAATCCAACTTGTCTGTCTTGGTCGAGACATATAGACGGCAGGACACAGGTTGTCCGTTGTCATGTATTGTTGTTCTTAGTTTCAATTGGCTTGGATCAGATTGAGTTGAATGAATGTTGCACAAGGTGCAAATGTTTTGTTAATAACTGTAGTAATACACACATACCAACACACATACACACACACACACACTGACATTCTGGTGTTGCAATTCTTTTGTTTGTTTGCACTCTGATTCGCCACACGCACACACACAACCTGCCCACCTTCGCACACCTTACTCGCCTGGTGCAGGATTCTTTGAATTCTTCGGCTTTGGTTGATATGTGTTTTTTTGGTAATTCCTAGAATTCTTCCACAGACAAATGACAATTTTAAAATTGTTTCGCTTGCAGTGCTCTACTAAAAAGAGAGAACAAAAGAAATGTTGCATCAAAGGATATGTTGCAAGGTCCAATTGGAATTGACTGTAATGTGCGAAAACATGAGATTTCTTGGAAGACTAGTGTATGCTATTTGGTCAATAGTATCAATATCAAGGCTCGAGAGTATATGTATTCCATTGAGGAATGAGGTCAGTACATACATACATGATTTATCTGAATTTGAAGCTGAACATATATAGCCAATTTTCATAGGCCTCTCTTGAGGACAACTTCTCACCATTAAGCGCATTCGCCATGTACAGAAAAAGATGGTAATCACTTGGTGCTTGGTCCGGACTATAAGGTAGGTGCATTAGGATCTCCCATTCGAGCTCCTGGAGCTTCTGGCGCGTCACCGATGGAAGACAATTCGGCCTCTGGTGATCAAAGAAGACCTCTTCTGGATGAGTACTGCATTCAAGTGGTCCAGTTGTTGGCAGTAGAGGGCCAAATTGAGCTCATAGTAGATGATTCCTTGCCAATCCCACCAAGTACACAGCAAAACCTTCCTGGCCGTCAATCCTGGCTTGGCGCTTTGTAACCGCTGAAGCGATTTTTGGCCGAGCTCCTCCTTCAATTTGTGGTTTTGCGTCTTGATATTTTTCCAACAAATGAAGGGACCTACAGTTCATACCAAGGGGTGGACATTGCCTGCCGAGGGGCGACCGCTATTAGAAAATTCAGCTTAAGTTATTATTTAAATTAGTTTTCCATAAATTTTGAGTGTTGGCGGCACCGGGATTTGAACCCAAGCCTTCCGAGTGTCAGTGCGAAATGCTAGCCACTCGGCTACCGCGGCCGCCAAGTTAAGATACATAGGAGTTAATTTGAATATAATATCAAGACCTTAACTGAGCCAATTTTACTCGTGTCTCTCGTGGCAGCTTGACTTCTTGGTTGGTAATAGGTCGTGGCGGTTTGTGGTACTGTGCACTTTTGTAGAGAGAGAGAGAGAGGAAGAGAGAGAAAGAGAGAGAGAGATAGAGAGAGAGGAAGAGAGAGAAAGAGAGAGAGAGAGAGAGGAAGAGAGAGAGAGGAAGAGAGAGAGAGAGGAAGAGAGAGAGAGAGAGAGAGGAAGAGAGAGAGAGAGAGAGAGAGAGGAAGAGAGAAAGATCTTACCTTCCGTCAGAAACAAAACCCGCTATGAAACAAAACCGAACAAGTTGCGAGTCATCGGCCTCAGCGGGGCCCGGTTGTCTGCAGTACTAGACTCCAGCATAAGTAAATTCGTCAAGCTAATCCTGATATCCTGTTGGCAGTCATAACTACGAGGTCGTAGATAATTTCGTCTACCTTGAAACCAGCACCAACATTAATAATAATGGCAGCCTTGAAGTTCAACGCAGAAAGGATCTTGCCAACAGCTGCTACTTTGGATTGAGTAGGCAGTTGAAAAGTAAAGTCCTCTCTCAGCGAACGAAAACCAAACTCTACAATTCGCTCATCAAACCGGTCCTACTATATGGCGCAGAAGCGTGGACGATGTCAACATCTGATGAGTCGGCTCTAGTCGGCCCTAGGAACGATAACTTGTACGAGATATATGAGGATATTGACGTAGTTCAGCGAATGAAGAGACAGCCGCTACGCTGGCTAGGTCATGTCGTCCGAATGTATGAAAGTATTCTAGCTTAGTATATATTTGATGCAGTACGCTATGGCGGAAGCAGAGGAAGAGAAAGACCTGCACTCCGTTGGAAGCATCAGGTGGAGAGAGATCTGGTATCACTTGTTACTTCCAACTGGCGCCACACAGCGAAAGGAAGAAATCATTGACACGCTATAATTGATTCGGTTGTAATCGCGTAAGCGATGCCAATGCCAATAAAGAAGAAGAAGAAGTCTTTATATGTTATTCTTCAAAATACGCATTTTTGGTGGAGCTTTCTATACCATTGTGGGATACTGTCTGAGGTCTTGTCTTTGGATTTCACTATTTAAGAGAGTTGGGTCAACTTCATCACGAATATTTGCTGTGATCTGTCATTATCTCTTCTTGCATTGAAAATTCTATCCTAATTGACAGATTTGCTGAAGTCAGACTTTCTTCGTTGAACACAAAAAAAAAAAAGAACTGACCATAACATAAGCTTAACAAGAACTGTCTGCTGTCAATTATTATTATTATCTTATTCGACTTTTTTTACTTTTTCCCGCAAGCCAATGTTCCTTTATGAAATCCCTTGAACTAAGTCTACCGCACAGGTGTCGCTGCTGCTCCTCCTCCTTTTCACGGCTGTTTTCCCTCTGCCTTTTGCAGCAAGTGTTGCTGATTTGTTGTCAACAACTTGCCGCAATTGTTGTTTGTTGTTGTAAATTTGCAATTCCAGTGATATGTGATCTGAGCATTCGCTCATGCCTTGGCTCTAGCTTTGACTGTGGCTGTGACTGTGTCCCTCTGCGGCAAGCAATCGAAGACAACAGACGGCTGAGCCGGCCTGGGCTGGGCTGGGTTTGGTTTGGTTGGTGAGCATTGAAAATTAAAACCAATAAATGCATTTCTATTTTGTTAGAAATTGATTTGGCTTCCTTGATTTCACCTTCCTCAGGCAACCTCATAAAGCGCACAAATTGTGTAAATGTTGCAAGTGGGTACTTGTGTGTGGTTAATTATGCAACAGATTTTGTTGTTGTTGCCTGGTGGACCTGACACCGATTTGCATATTCACGGTAATTAAAATTCCTCTTTGCGGCACACGCACACACTTGCTCCGTCAAGCATATTTACATGGATATTTATATAAATAGTACTTTCTAAGCTGTAGTTTGCCAAGCGAGCCGATATTAGGCTTCATGGGTGGAGGCGAAACTCTTTCGAGGGAGGATTGAGGCGGTTTGAGACGGTTTCTTAAGGTGAGATTGTGGAAGTTCTATATAGAGTAGGGGCTCACCAAAAGGATAATCGCGGGAACTGACTGAAAAACCGATGTCCCCTGAAGGGCTCCTTTGTGTATGTAAGGCTTTCTTCAAAAAGTAATTTCTTTAATATTTATGATTTAAGAATATCACCATTAAGCGCGTTCGCCATGGACAGAAAAAGATGGTGCCAAGTACGGACTATAATTTGGGTGCATTAGGACCTCCCATCCGAGTTCCTGGTGTTTCTGGCGCGTCACCAAAGACGTGTGTAGCCTGGCGTTGTCCTGATGGAACACAATTGGGCTCTGTTGATCAAAGATGGTCTCTTCTGGATGAGTGCTGCCTTCAAGCGGTCCAGTTGATGGCAGTAGAGGGCCGAATTGAGCGTTTGGCCATAGGGGAGCAGCTCGTAGTAATTCTTGAAGGAAAGCTAACATTAGTGAGCTCAGCAGATTCAATAAAGAGGCTCTCTGATATATAATTTTTCCCACTATAGTCTTAGGAACTCTAGCAATGGAGGGCTACGTAGGTTCTATGAAGGCACTTTTTGAAAGAAACAGTAAAATTGTTCACCTCTCAGGTGTGGGCGAGCCTTTTCACGTTTAGAAAATTACATTAAATGTCGTCAAAGTTGGGAATACGATGTTAGCGACGACGACGGCAACTCAGTCCGAACCAACTTTCCAGATTTAGCTCTATGAGTCTTACCAGACGCTGCCTGAAGGTATGACAAACAGAAAAGTTAAGAATGTCGGTCTAAAAATGTTGCCAAGGCTGAAAAATGATGAGACGAGAATATAATTTCAGATGTTCTCGAAGTCGCTTTTCTGAATGAACCTGAATGAACATGATCTAGGCAGCGTAGACGATGTCTTTTGACTCGCTGAACTACATATGTCAATGTCGTCGTATAACTCGAACATCTGATGCATCCATCGACTGCGGTATTCGCTATTTTCCCTGCGGAGGGAGGCCATAAATCTTCGGCAAAACCTTTTTTTCGAAAGCTACTAGCGCTGAATCAACGGATGATATCATCGTTCATGATTCCCCAGCATACCGCAGGCCAGAAACGATGAGCGATTTGCAGAGTTTGGTCTCTGTTCGTAGTACGTGGAATGATTCTGCGTATAATTTCAAGTGTGACATTGTTGTTTTTAGATCGATCGCGAATTCAAGGATTCAGCAACACTTCTAGCTAAGGAATCTTATCAAAACCTATGCGGGATCCATTGCTCGGTGAACTTCTGGACTACATACAGGCTTTATAGTGGGTTCTTAAAGTACCTCATACATTCAAGAACTAATCGTGGTGTGTATGAACTGTAAGTGAAGTATCCACCCAGAGAGATATTCATAACCCCACAGACGGTCTTTTCCCGTCGTGCCACTGCATGCTGTGGCACTGTCACTCTAGCGGCTAATGGTGCACTGAATGAACCGCTGATGGTGATGCAATTTGATATTCCGTCGTGTGGATAGAAAATCACAACAAGCTCTAACACATGAACTCTTGCAGGCCACACCATGCACACCATGCCACACCGAGCCAAGAGCTACGTCATACGAATATATGCCACACCACTGAACCGTGGAGCGAGTGCAACCGCAATAAACAGTTGCAGCGACAGGCGCAGGAAGGAAAACTATATTTTTATAAGCATTATATGTACATACACATACATATGCACACATGTTGTTGTAGCTATTGAGGTGAGTTGACAGTTTGCCAATAAGGATGGATGGACGACGGGTCCATAGCGGGGCGAACCAAGTAGGTGGTGTTGGGGAGCAAGATGAGGCAAGTAGAAATATTTGAGTTTGAGGTTTGAATTGTGTTGCGGAAGGGAATGCGGGGCGGCGGTGGATCGTTGGCTTACGCTCGTTGATGGAAAGCAGCAACATGTCAAAATGGATCATAGGGAAAGCGCTGATGACTGAACATAATAGAAAGAAAGAAAAAAATGCGCATAGGAGTACATATGTACATACACAGCAGGCTAGCAGGCTGCAATATGTTGCATGCCACATTTGCGACATTGCGACACTGCGACAAGAGTATGGAAAACTGAAACATGTCAGCCATAACCACCCATCGATCCGCATTGTACGCTGCAACTACTGCGGATTGACAGCAGTTAGAGGAAGCTGCGGTGAGCGTGTGGATCTCAGCTCTTTGTATTTGGTTCGTGGCGACTTATCTGTTGGTGTTAGAACTATGGCTGAACGGAAGACTCGGCGCGGGTACAAAGTAATAGAATAACTAAAGCTCACGAGCCTTCCAAAGGTAGCTGCAAGAACTTCGAAATCACAGCCACACGGCACGGTGTGAGTGGCGCCTTCGTGCGCATTTATTATCAATACTTCAAAATCTACAAACATCAATACATGGGCATATGTAAAGTCATAAGTCCAACACGATGACAAATTCTAAGTCAACAAAAAAAAAAAAAAAAAACAGAAAAAAAAGAGCCAATTAAAGCAAAAAGAAAACGTGGCGCCTGCAACTCGTCCCCCGTGCCAACCACATTTTAGAATCTTTTGTGTGACTAAAGGAGACCAACCGACCGATCAGCAGACGAACTGTGCAGGCAAGCAAGCGTTTTTCCAGCAGAAGCCGGCGTTGGCTACTACTTCCCAAGTGTCCGTTAGATCGGCGGACCGTTCGTCCAGCCAACAACGTCAGCCGCGGCTAACAACTGCCACACTTTGGACTCTAGTGAACTTTGTGTGGTTCAACTTGTACGATTGTAAGGGTAAACATATTGTTCTTGTAAGAATATTCTTTTCTTCTTCTTCTTCTTCTTCTTCTTCTTCTCACCGCTTGTTATGTAATTCTACACGCCGCACTCGTTTGCACAGTTCATTGTGCTGCTCAACCACCTCTTCTACTTCTCCTCTCCTCTAGAGGTTTTCTCTCTCTCCGCTAATCTGCATAGATTTTAGCCTGGAAGTTGTCTAATCGCCACTTTTTATTTACCGTTAAGGTCGCAACCGCAAAAGATGATACCGCCGCAGGGTTTGAGGTGCAAGTATTGTTGACAGGACAGGTTGTTGGCTGCAAAAATGAAGACTCGAAAAAAAAGAACAGAAGAATTGTTATGTAGAACAAGTACTTATGAGGCTGAGTAAAGGAATTTGACCACAGTGACCGCAAAGCAGAGAACTTTTATATTGACTTAATGAATGACGGAATGTGGAAATGAAAGAATGATGCTTATTAATAAGATTACTCTGTATAGATGACTGATAAAATCCATGTAGAGAGCCCAAGCTTATTGGAGAAAATGAAGTTGGTTTCATGCTTCGATGGAAGATTTTTCGCCTCTTCTTTCAGCATTCTTAGGAAGTGTTGTAAAACTGAGTTCGTATTGAGAGGCTCCACATCTTGCGATAGATTGAAATTCCAGAAAAGTTCCCGCAAAAGTTCAACTTCGAAATAACTAATCGCTTGGGATATTCGACTGGTTTTGAACTCTCCCTCAGAGAACATCAGTTCGGGTACCATTAACCAAAGTAATGTTTTGTAGTACCAGATTCTTCACTATCATACTTGTAGATACCCTCTTCTTGTCCCAAAGACACTGAGACAGTCTTTGAATCTGAATCTTTAATCAATTTAGAGCACACACAGGAAGTTCCATCGCAGACGACTCTCTTGAGTTTCGATTAATCCGCGAAGAGTTTGTTAGGAACCTGGTTAGAAGTCTAGGAAGGAGCATAAAGTCGCAGCCTTGTATTGCGAGCCATACTTGTGCTTGTACTAAGGAGAACTATGAGTACTAGGGATTGCACTTAACACCTTCTACCTATACAAGCGGTTCGCACTGAATTTTCTATAAAAGAATATTTTTTCTTCTTTGCAAATATTGTTATCTTCGTCACTCAGGATCGTGGCCCAATTACTTTATCCTCCAGGTCGTCCATGGTTATAGACCAGATTCAAACTAGAGACGATATCGCCATGTGGTATACCCCCTGGCTTTATATGCTCTCAGAGTAGTTTTTCGATAACGAGTATAAGAGTGGGTCCAACTCTATCTCTCATCTTATTCGAGGGAATACAGAGGGCATTCCGTTTGGCAGAATACATTTAAAAATTCGTCGAGATCGAGGTTTAGTACCTAAAGCAAGGCTCGCTCTGACCCGGTGGCAATACTCATAGCCATCATCTAAATAATGAGATTATCAGAACATACAGAGTTGCCTTCAGGGAGCCCAATATTTTTTATATCTTGCAACTAGCCAATCTCAACTGATTTCAGGAAATCCGAAAGAACTCCAGTCGAAATCACTTTCACAATAACTGCTACTATTTTTCTTGTACGAGCAAGCACAGTCTCGATTTACTTTTATACGGACAACAGGGTGGAATGGCCTCAAAGGATCTTGGTATCTGCGAATCCTTTCGTTTACCGGATCACTGCATTGTCTTTCAAGCGGAATTGGTGGCTATACATGAGGCTGTCAATTGTTTCAGCTCAAAGTTGTTCTTAAGAGCCCTGGAATCTGTAACAATAAAATCGAAAACCGTAGAGAACTGCCGCAGATTACTAAATATAATAGTTAAGCAGGCTCTCTTTGAACCTGGTATGGGTGTCTGGATATTGTTTAAAGGGGCTTCACAGGGAAAAAATAATAGTAGGAGGGCATCGAGCACTACCTCTGCCAGTGTCCAGCCTTGACATCAGCGCGACACAAGTTCGATTGTCTCGCTGAGATAGCCTTTATAAGGCACACGAAATAGCTCGATCATCTGAGAAGGTGAAGGCAGGAGCCTCAGCATCAACTCAACTCAGCTCATGGGTACCTGGACACAATAACATATAGGGTAATGAGACGAGACGGACGAGCTTGCAAAAAAGGCCACTTGCTTTTTACCTTCGCCATCATGGAAGAGTTTGGATATGCCGCTCTCCACTAGTAAGCTCAATATGGAAAAGTAATTAATCAAACTTGCTAACTCAAGATGGAGAAGTCTCAATGCGTGTAATATGACCAGAAAAATATGGTCAGAATGGAACAGAAGAAGGCCACGTGACCTTATCGAGCTAAAAAGAAAGGAGATATCGACAGCTATAGGTCTTCTTACAAGGTATATTCTATTGGGCAAACACGCAGAGACCCTGGACATCTAACGACTTCTGCAGAAGTTGCAGACAAGAAGAAGAAGCTGAAACCTTAAGACACTTTCTCTTCGAACGCCACGCACTTTGGAGTAGTAGGTTGAAGTCTCTAGGGGCGGCAATCTTTGAAAACTTGAGCGAGATAGTGGGAGCTAAGATGCGGCTACTGCTCAGTTTTGCAAACTCCTCACATTGGTTTTGACTAGGGGTCATTAGTATTCTCAGTGGTGTCACGATGGGCCCATTTGGGGCCTAGGTGAGCACTTAAACCAACCAAAGCATTAAGAAACATTAAAATAGTTGAACCTGTGGCTCATCAGCTATTATGTGTAATATTTTGACAAATCTCGCAGAAAACGAGATTTATGCTCATCTGATCGCCCAAAATATTTTTGGTTACAAATATTTGAATGATCGACTTTTTACATGTCCTGTTTCGTCATTTGAGCCCAAAATATTAGGAAAATGGAAGTGGTCTCCTTTCCCAACGCCCCATCGATCTCACTTAGCAGGTGTTTTTTGATCGGGAATTTTATATTCATTATCAATTACTTATCACACATATTTGCTTTGGCTCTGTATGACTTATATTCGAGAATGTTATGCTTAAAGTGAAAAGAATAATGTGAAAAGTTTCATATAAAATTTTATATGAAATGAAAAATTTCATGTGAAAAAAGTAATGAAAATATTTTATAGTGAAAATGATGTCAATATTTTTAATTGAAAAAGTATAGTGAAAAGTTTCATGGGAAAAATTTCACGTGAAAAGTTTCATATGAAACTTTCATTTAAGAAATTCAACAAAAAACATAAAAATTTGGCGTGAAAAATTTCACGTGAAAATTTTAAAGTGAAAAGTTTTATGCGAAAATTTTTTAGTGAAAAGTTTCAAGGGTAAAATTTTCATGTAGAATTTTTTATACGAAAAGTTTCATGTAAAAAGTTTCATATGAAAAGTTTCAAGTGAAAAGTTTCATATGAAAAGTTTCATGTGAAAAGTTTCATGTGAAAAGTTTCATATGAAACTTTCATTAAGAAATTCAACAAAAAACATAAAAATTTGGCGTGAAAAATTTCACGTGAAAATTTTAAAGTGAAAAGTTTTATGCGAAAATTTTTTAGTGAAAAGTTTCACGGGTAAAATTTTCATGTAGAATTTTTTATACGAAAAGTTTCTTGTAAAAAGTTTCATATGAAAAGTTTCAAGTGAAAAGTTTCATATGAAAAGTTTCATGTGAAAAGTTTCATATGAAACTTTCATCTAAGAAATTCAACAAAAAACATAAAAATTTGGCGTGAAAAATTTCACGTGAACATTTTAAAGTGAAAAGTTTTCTGCGAAAATTTTGTAGTGAAAAGTTTCACGTGTAAAGTTTCCATGTAGACTGTTCCATGTAAAGGTTTCATGTGAAAAGTTTCATATGAAAAGTTTCATGTGTAAAGTTTCATATGAAAAGTTTCATGTGAAAAGTTTCAAGTGTAAAATTTAATATAAGAAATTCAATAATATAATTATAATATCCATTTTTAACATTTTTTAATTTTCCCATGAATTTATTAATATTTTTCTTTTATTCTATTTTTCAGTATCGTTTTGAATCTTCAAATGGTGAAATATTTGGTGAGTCAAAATCAGTTCAATCCATACATTTGTGTAAAACTTATTATTTCACCATCGATTTGTTACAATTCCTGACACAATCCTAAATACAAATCTCTCGGCCTGTAATGAAGATCGTTACAAAATAAGCAAACAAAAATCCGCCTAACCGACTTAGCAAATCTGCCATCGTGCCGAAGTGCGCTTGGTACCTGTCGCAGGCGGTTGTTGCTTCAAAATTTCGAAATAAATGGAGCAGCTAGTCTGTATAGGTGGAATATTTGCTAATTTGTAAAGCATTTTTCACTGATACATACATACATACAAATATAAACGCTTAAGAGTAGTTAAAGTTCAAATGAGGGGAAGCTTGATTGTTCTTATTTCTTCATATGTCTGTGTGGGTGGGTGCATTTACATGGCAGAAAACAATTGTTTATATGTATGTACATATATTAGCACTCCTTATATGCAATAACAACAACAATAACAACATCCTTTCCATCATCAAAACATTATGCACTCTTTGGTTGACACTATCAGTCAGTCCGTTTGGCATCTTTCGCAGCATTATCGAGATCGTTGAATCACATTGCTTCAATGTACCTATGTATTTTATGTACGAGTATGTGTGTGCATGTGGAGCCTCTACAGATTTCTAAGAAATATATTTGTTTATGCATATTTAAATTTATTTAAATATCTGTTTCTGCATACTTAGAGTACATACCTAGGTATATGCACGCCTATATATGTAGATACAAAAATATATGTCTATATGTACATACATAGTGGGATCTTATCTTGATCTTACGAAATTTCAGTGTAACCAAGATTAATGTTGATGCTTTTTCAATTACAACGGTGCAACAATTACAACAACAGCAACACGGTAAAATATCTCAGTGGTATATAATGCTAAGCGATTCATATAACGATTCAGTGAGTATACGTGTATGTATGTAGGCAGCAGGGTGCGATCAACAGCCGATTTGGCAGAATTTGAAAAATTTGGAGTAAATAGATAGATATGTACATTTGAATATTTGTATAAGCGCCCATTTCCCTGATGCCATCATCTACAGTTGCATATTTATATAAACTAGTTTGAAAAGGTACTAGTTTAATACTAGAATTTCATGTCCGAAAAAATATTAGTTCGAAAAATATTTAACTGGTACTAATTAAAGTATTACCTATGCATTCTTGGGCAGCAGTGAAATATCAAACTGGTTAGGAAAAGTACTAGTTCAATAATAGAATATTAGGTACTAGTCCAAAAAATACTAAATTGGTACCAATTCGGTAACCATCAGTGTATTCGTACACTATTTGCACTCATTTAAATTTTCATATCAAACTGGCTAATAAAAGCATTAGTTCAGTACTAGAACTTCCTGTCGGAAAATATACTAGTCCGGTAAATAATAAACTGATACTGGTAAAGAACTACTTATGCTCTCGTGGGTTGCATTGAAATATTAGGCTGTTCAGTAAAAGTACTAGTTTAGTAGTAAAATCTACTGTATTGCGCCGAAAAATACTAGATTGGAACCAGTTAAAGAACTATCAAGGTATAGAAGTTCCTATACAGAAAAATACTAGTCCGAAAAATTACAAAGTACTACTTATTTTAGTACATTTACAAATTTTTCGTTCAAATCTTCGTTTGATTTTTAGTATATTAAAAATTATTGCATTTGTAAGTCTCTACCCTGAAACAATATTTGGAAAATATTGAGAGACATATTTTGTACTGAAAATAAATATTTTATTGAATATATAATTTAAATTAATATTTCTTAATTAACATTACTTCATTAACTCGAATATTCACTTTTGAACAAATAAGTAATTGATTTTGAGCTAGTTATTGTACTGGTCCACTATGAACTAGTATGTGACTAGTATACTTCTGTCAAAAGTTTAACAATTAACACATAACAAGACGAAAAATACCTATTTGTTTTGTAAAAGTCTTTACTTGGACTCATCAGCTTCGGTGTAGTTTGTAACCAGTTCATTTAACAGCATGATATACAAATTTATTTTAGACACATGTGCATTTAACTACTTTTTCTCGGTTTTATTTTACACTTTTGGAGACTAGAATCGCTTTTATTTGGATTTTTTATTTTATTTTATTTTTGTTTTTTTTTTTTTTTTGTTTACTTTGCCATATTGAATTTCCCAATGCTTGTTCAACATTCAAATTCGATTTTATCCCAAATTGCCAACTCCAATTGACAACAACTTAGTAGATATATGAACATATTTATTTGTGTAAACAGATTATCACTTTTTATGGTTGTCAAGATAGCGAAATTTGTTTTGAAAAAAATTCAAAATATTTTCTAAGATTTCTTAGTCTTCCTTTAGACATATTCTGCTACTTAAAGGGGTTCCCATTGATAGATGATGGGGTCATAAATATGTTTCAACAGAAGCTTCGTTAGAAGAAGAAGGTTACCATTGATATCTACCGCGCTCTAATCTAACCTCACATCGTGCTTTGAGGGCTTCCGTAAAAGTAAAATGCCAGGCCGTCGAGGAAAAATAATAGTCTCTGATGAGCGGGTGCTATTGAGAGCTGAAGAGGGAAGCAAGGAATCCAAATATGTTGGAAGTAGAATTGAGATCTTCAATCTATAAAGATGGAGTAGAGGTTCATAACTCCATTAAGACGATTTGAAAGAGCTTTTCCGGCTTTAAAATAGTAGAAGCCAAGTATAAGTATGACATAAAATTAAAACCTGAGCTTGTTCTGTGCATACAATAAAAATTACCCCGAAAGAATCTATAGATAAGTTTGCTATGAGTTTCTCATACAAGTGGAGACATCAAGTGTATTCCGATGCTTCTCCACCTGATTCCTCCATAAAAAGTGGAGATCTTCCCCTTCCTTTATTCATACCAGCGGGCACTGCGTCAAGTACTTTCAAAATTGAAGTGTTTTCGTCCATCGGAATAACACAATCCAAAATAGCCTCAGCCTCTTAATTCGCTGAACCTACGCTAATGTTGTGGCATACCTTCTACAGCTCATCGTACCATCCTTTGCGATATTCGACGTCTCACCTCCGCAGAGGACCATAAATGTTCCTCAAAACCTTTCTATCAAGGTCACAAAGCCGACTTATAAGGTGTAGTCCTAGTCCACGGTTCTGTGAGAATGATGAACGAACAAGTTTTAATTTCCCTTTGGATGGGTTTTTATTCATCAAAAAAAAAAAAAAAAAAAAAATGGAGCGCCTAGACAGAGTAACCTACTTAGTGGCTGTTGTTGTTGTTGTAGCGGTTCGACGGGATTGGACCACAGGCAGTCGGCTTAAGGGGGCATGTGAAGAAGTGGTTAGTGTCGTGCGGAGACTCTCCACATGCAGGGCATACGTTGGGTATGCTGTGGTCGAGTCTGGATAAGTAGGAGTTTAACCTGCTACAATATCCAGACCTAAGTTGTGCCAGAGTCACTCGGATCTCTCGAGGCAGCTCGAGCTCGTTGTCTGCAATAGGTGGTGGTTTTACTCTGAGCACGTCATTCACGGGAAGGGGAGGCTTTGAAGGTGTTGACTGACTGCTGGTGAAAGACGTTCAGTACTTTTCTGTACGCCGTCCTATCCAGCGGTTGTTGCACGAGTCGCTGGATGGTGCTCTTCAAGTACTTTCTGATGTGCCCAGGTGGAGGTTCGGCTTGAATAAGGTGCCTATTGGGGTGCTACCATAGGGAACTGCTTGCACATCAAATCATTATGCTCCTTAACTCGTAGCATAGATGCTTCGCTGTGCAAGTGATGCTCCGGCGACATCAGGAAGTTTGCTGTCGCAGTCCTAAGGGCGGTGTTTTGACTGGCCTGTAATATCTTCAACTGTGTCTCGTTCGTCCCCGGCGCCCAGATCGGTGGAGCATAGTTTACGATCGGCTGGCCAATTGCTTAACTCTCAAGACAGCCGGTTCTACGCACCGGAGCTGACATGGATATCACCCTTATCACCCTTTCGGCGATCTAATCCCCACTTAGTCGTTCTTCTTTTCAGCGAAAGCTCATTACGATGGAGGGGAGTTCTCTTTTAAGCTTTAGCGCCTGGGTACTTGGACCGGATAAGACAAGCCAAGGCCCTTCTCACTCACTTGGACTCTTGCATACAACTCTCCACGCAGCAAACGGCGATGGTATACAGTTAAGACTCTTATCTATTTTTAGTTAATTTCGTTCACTTGGTAACCCTGAAAACGCCATCAAAGAACTTGACTGCCACAATTTTGCTTGTAACTTTGTTCGAGTCGTTGTTGTTATTGCACTCATTTCGGTTGTAAGTATATTTGTACTCCGCTGTTTTTGTTTCTTTTTTTTGTGCGATTTCCTCCAAACCATTTGTGCAGTATGTATGTATGTATGTATATGTATATATGTTATATATGTAGCTACATTGGTGCGCTGCTCGTATTATCATTTCCAGCAATCGATTTGCCGTGATTTTGTATCGATCGTTTACAAATTTGATCGCATCGCTTGTTACGTGCTACGTGCTCTAATAGCTGCGCCCTCTCGACCCCTCCCTACCGCTCTGCGCTGCCGTCTGTTCCGGCCGTCTTGCGACTGCTGTTGGTCTGTGTTTTTTTTTTTTTTGTTTTGGTCGTTGCAACTGTTGCAACGTTTGACTTTGTTGATTGTCAATTGCAATTTGTTATGTGTTGCTGGCAATTTAAATGGCTTAAATGTCTCGTTGGGAGTAGTTTAGGCAATGAAAGACAAACTTATATACACAGGTACATGCCATTTAATAGTATTACTTTGTAAGTTACTCGCATTTGAGTATATTTGCGGCACACGTTGCATGCAACTGGCACATTAGACGACACAACATTAATGTGGCAGCAAGCGCGTAATTTGTTAGCCGATCAATTTTGGCTAATAATGTGTGCTAAGTATGTATGTAAGTGTGTGTATGTGAGTGTGTGACTCTATACTTGGCTATTAGATTGAAGTTAGCTGTCATCCAATGGCATTCTATTTTTTTCTGATTTTAATTTTATCTCTTGTCTCTTCCTCGAGATTCTCAGTTAATTTGTTGTTGCTCTTTTTTTTATTTGCTTTAATTGCTTGCATCGGTTGTCTCAGTCATTTGATTGTTGTTTTGGCGATTTTATTGATTTGTTTTTTGCTTCCCGGAGATGCAACATTAAGATTTGGTTGCAAGTTCAACGGTTGACAAATATGTGGAGAGGAAAAATTGTAGTGTTTGGGTTTAGGTTAGGTGCTGATGAAGAGGTTGTTAGGAGCGAGTCTTAATGAGCTCCATAAGGTTTTCTTACCGACAATTAAATTAGTTCCATGAAAGTGACTGATATAAAGCCAGGTTTGACGGCCAGGAGGGTTTGCTATGTGTTTGGTGGGATTGGCAAGGAATCATCTACTACGAGCTGCTCCCCTATGGCCAAATGTCAATTCGGCCATCTACTGCCAACAACTTGACCGCTTGAAGGCAGCACTCATCCATCAAGAGGCCATCTTTGATCAACAGAGGCCGAATTGTGTTCCATCAGGACAACGCCAGGCCACACATGTCTTTGGTGACGCGCCAGAAGCTCCAGCAGCTCGGATGGGAGGTCCTAATACACCCAACTTATAGTCCGGATCTGGCACCAAGTGATTACCATCTTTTCCTGTCCATGGCGAATGCGCTTAATGGTGAGAAGTTGGCCTGAAGAGAGGCCTGTGAAAATTGGCTCTCCGAGTTTTTTGCCAATAGGGACGCAGCCTTCTACGAGAGGGGTATAATTAAGTTGGCATCTCGTTGGCAACAAGTTTACGAACAAAACGACGCATATTTGACTTAAAACGGACAAATGTACACAAAGTTATCCTATTTTCAAAAATCAATGAAAAACCAGAACGAACTTCTTACTTGACCTAATGTACCGAAGTCTACTCCTGATTAGAGCAGGGAAAACGCATAACAGCATGGAAATCGTTACGTCCTTCATTACATTCCGGTAGCTCCTTCTGCATGCCGTCCTATAATGCAGTGCCTCGTCCGGATAACAATTACCTAGGAAATCTCTGACTTTTTCTAAGAGCAAAGGCGTTTCGTTCTTCTCTGGTCTCGTTTCGGTCAAATTTGCGTTGACTTACGATAGCTCAAGTTTTATTTTCACCCCACTGCGATCTGCTGTGAATGTATTCCTTACACTATCATATCAATGTCCTCTTTATCCCGAAAAATCTACTCGGTCATACCTTGCCTAGCAGGCTCTTCTGCTCTGCGGTTCTCTCTACGTACCGCCGCACAGGGAGCCAAATGAGGAATAGTTTGTTCTTAGCAGCCATCTCCTGAGGAGATCTCTAACAACCCAGCATGATTTTAAACAAATTTCTTGAGCGAGCCAGCCGCTTTAACTGCTGTCATTTAAGAAGCAAATATACTGTCCCGAGTATTCATTCCAAATTGTTTCAAAGCTTTAACGATAACAGAAATTTCAGCTCGAAAAACACTGAAATCATCTGGTAGTTTGCCTGCAGTTCTTCTTCTTTTTTTGTTCACTTAAACGAAGAGCCAACAGTGATGCCATCTAATGTGCTGTCAATGCCATCTGAAGGTCTATGCCTATGGGTTTCATTCGGAGTGCGCTATATATACATATCAACGCTGCCTTTTGAACCTTACCAGGAATATAGAGCGCTACAGGGTTTCTTTGTCTTTGAAAGGGAAGAGGTCAGACCTTTATCATCACATTCCTTTTCGATCGTTGCAGCGTTGACATGACTAGAGGGATGAATTCGATGTGATGAGTGGCTCCTGTTGTTGTTGTTGTTGTGGCGGTTTTTCCATCCTCTCTTAAGGACAGGCTATTCCATCCAAGTCACCCAGGTCGTATAACGAGAGGTCCAGAATTCGCGCTATTTTGACGGGCTCGGACCAAAGGGAGAGGGAGGTTAGATATGTTGGTTTTAGCCGGCATGTAAGAAGGTGGTTAGCGTGGTGCGAGGACATACATTAGGTATGTCGGGGTCGGGTCTGGATAGGTAGGAGTTTAACCTGCTAAAATATCCAAACCTTAGTTGCGCCAGTATTACGCGAGACTCTCGAGGTAGCTCGAGCTCTTCATCTGCTATGGCTGGTGGTTCGACTCCAAGGACGCCATTCACATGGAGAGAGTTCTTAAAGGTGTTGACTGACTCTTGGTGAATGGCATTTAGTGCCTCTCTGTACGCCGTCCTGTCCTTTTGTTGTACATGTTGCTGAATGCAGTCCTTCAAGTCTAGTATTCGCTTTCTGATGTGGCTGGGTAGCATTTCAGCAGAAATGCTCAGGCGACATCAAAAGGTTTCCCGTCGCTGTCTTGAGGGCAGTGTTTTGGCAGACTTGTAACTTCTTGAAGTGCGGCTTGTTTGTCGTCGGTACTCAGATCGGTGCAGCATAGTTTACGACCGGCCGACCAATTGCTTTGTACGTTGCCAGCAAATTTTTTTTTCTTTTCCCCAGGTGCTACTGGCTGGCGGTTTGATGATTTTGTTGCGGCTTTGGAGTTTTGCAGCAATTGTCGTCGTATGCGGAGGGAGGGAGTGCAGGCTGTTGAATATGACTCCCAGTCACTTTGGGAAGTTTGCAGTCGGAATTTTGACGCCGTCGACTTTCACATTGAGTTTGAGTTTGTACTCCTTCATCCAGTTGATAAAAAGATTAGACAAGGATTTTGTCGGTTGCATTTTTAATTGCCTTGTAGTGAAGTAATGGGAGAGGTCATCGAGACAGCAGTTTACTTTTGAACATAGGTGATCATTATCCTGGCCAGAAGCTAGTATCGAGATCAGGGCAATCCGTTCTGGTAGAGGAGGGAGCTTCGATATAAGTGACTCCTCGCCATTAGCGGTATGACTGTCTCCACTACACAAGTCTACCTGCCAAAGCCTTTCAAAATATTTCTTTTCAAGCACTGTACTGATTTGTACAATTGAAAAGAGCGGAAGAACCCTTGTATTAACAGATTGAAGGGATGATAACGGTCTTAATGACCGATACCTCTCAGATGATGTCACCTTCTGGAGGGCCACGAAAGCATGGTATACTTCCCGAAAAGCCTTCCAGTATTCTTTGAAAGAGCTTCGTTGATGTTACAGCTTTACCATATAAAGGGTCTTCTTTTCGCCACGCCATACGCTCACGATGGGAGATACGAGTATTGCGCTTAGCAAAAGTGTCTTTCAAAAAATTTATTGTTTCGTTGTCTGTTTGGCAAAGGTCGTCGACATAAATATTCTCATCTCAATAAATTTTGTAAGCCCGCAAACCGAGATCCTTCTGCAAAATCTTCCATAAGTGGATGGTAGAAGCTCCAACGCAACAACGTTAGCAGATGGACTCATTTGGGTCATCTTCGAAACTCTGCTCCACAGTATAAATAGCGTCTTCTGTGCGCACAATACGACATAAAAACAAAAACAAAAAACCAAAACTCTTTCCAATGCAAGTAAAAAGAATCTTCAAAAATTATTTTGCGTTCATTGATATCTGCGCATGCGGTAACTTTCTTCTTTACTTTCTTACTTTGACTATTTCTAAACTGAGTATGCAAATAATCATACATACATACATACTACGAGTACCATATATACGAATTTCATTCACAACTTTTTCCACTCCACAAAGCATTGAAAATGTATTATACATTTTAGGTTCTACTTCTTGAAGATCGGAAACGGAAGTAAAATTTCGTAGATTTACCTTAAACGCACACAAACACATACAAATATAAGCGTGAATACCATAAAAAGCAGAATGAACGTAAAATTTATGTAGAAAAATTCATGAGAGAAATTTATGTAATTCACAAAAACGTTACTTTTTTCAGCATTAAGTGTATTAAATTACGCTATTTTTAGACAAATGTGAATGGGAATTCAATGAATGACTTCTGGAAGAATAGCTCCAATTGCAAAATATGCAAAAAGAAGCCAAAAACTTTGTGAAATCGTAAAGGCGAATGACAAAATTTACTACTCTCTCGTGGCTTTTGAAAAATTGAATCATGACAAAAGCTTTCGCTCATATAAGAAAAGCTTTCGCACATATAAAAATTAGGTGGAACTCACCTTACTTCCTGACCATTAAAATAATCCTTAAACATTTTAAATTTAAAAACATTTAAAAACATAAAAATCTATTTAATAAAATGTTTTGGTATTTAAAGGAGGAAAAAATATTAACATTTTTTGTTTTAATCAGTAAACTTGATAAAATATTAATTACAGAGGAGAAGTGGAGTTAGATCAGTTTTTTGGTTATCCATTTCGTGATTTCAAAAATAAACTTGAGTTAAATGCATTTAACATAATTTTTTTCATGAAACTATTTTTCTACTATACAGCTTGTATTTTGGCATGTAAAATCATTCAAATCACCGTCGCAAGCTTCGATCCGTTTGAGGTAATTTTCGACCATTTTTCGGCGAATATTGTGCGGTATCTCAGCCATAACTTGACGTATGTTGTTTTCAAGTACTCAATAGTCAAAGGTTTATTCGCAGTACGTTCTTTCCCATCAAATCTCACGATCTCTCCAAGACGGGAGACTACGCGGTCGGTAAATTTCTCTCCTAATAAAGCCATAGGGTTGGGTGACCTCTTGTTGAAGTCATTTGAATAGTAAAGTCTTCACCTGCAGCCCAAAAAAGTCGGTTATTATACGACTATATCCCTCCGAATTGACAGCGCTGCACTTTTGAAACCACGAAATGGAAAAACCTATACAAAAAAGGGGTTGATGGCGATGGATGGATATTTGATACTTTTGAATTAGCATAAAAGACATGGTAAGGGACATGGTAAAAGATGTGGTTACATCTCAGACAAAACTCTAATGAATGGCGAACTCAGAATGCTTCGAAGATATTCCCGTGAAGCCTTTAGAAGGACATATGAGCCTAATGGTCTTCCTTCACTAGCAATTGAACTGACATTACAAAAAAAAATTGAACTTCAGATTTCGAAATCTGCTCCTCTTTCAGACAGCGTTGTTACTTAGCAGTTGAGACTTCTTTTATTTCATCACTTAGCCGCTTCAATCACCCGACCAACCTTTCTGCATGTTCTCCTATTAGCAAACGACAGGACCTAAATCAACTCTAAATCTATTTATTTTCGGCGGACTGCTGATAATCCGGAACTATATTTGCCTGTGAGGCCCACCTATGGTAAAGTCTCTATTTCAGAATCAAGCTCAGACACTTTGTCTTCGCCACAGGCGGATGCCACTTAATTTGATCAAAAATTCGTATTAATTTTTGACCCAAAAAAAAAAATAACCGGAAGACGATTAAAATAATAAAAATATTCGAAAAAAAATATCAAAAATCCCTTTCTTTGTCATCAACTCGCTCTGGGAGCAGTAACCAAAAACCATAAAAAAGAGCAAGAACAAAAGCGCAAAAAGACGTCATCAGGCGTCAAAAGTCTGTCAGATGATGAAGAAAGCACGTGGTAAGCAACACCAGCTTTTACAATCAGCGACAAACAACAACAATAACAACACAATAGTGACAACTAAGCTGCGTGCGACACATCTTCAACGTCATTTGAAATTCCTATTAGTTGGATCTGGCTGGATGGATGGATAGATGGATGACAGTAGAGCTCAACAACAAGACAATCAAACATACTCGTATGTATGTATGCATGAGCATATGTAGCGTGAAAAGAAAGAAAGAAAGCAACTGTCGCAACTTGCTTGTAATTATGCGTAAGTGCAGAGAGAAAGAGGTACTACGTACACGGGCGGCCAATCACTCCAGCCCAGCGCCGTTGATAATGTTGATACTTTACAGGCAAATTGATTCCATCATTTCTGCATCTACTTGACACATATCGGCGCCAGGAGGATGCTTGTGGTGTGTTTCGCTTGCTGTGAGATGGCCTGCCTCACCACTCGCGCGACTGACTCTACTCGCTGCGGCACTTGGTCAGTGGCGTAGTGACCGTGCGGGTGGGGCAATCACCGCACGTGAACCCAACACGCGGCCGTGTGTGGAGCGTAGAGACAGTTGCAAAAGCTCAGCGAGGTCCGGCGCGGCCATTAGCATCCGCAGAGGTAGTAGGTGGTGACGATATTTTGGTCATTGGACTGTCTTGACTTGGGTGACGTCGAATTTTATTTTAATTTGATTTTTTATTTTATTTTTATTTTAATTTTTTTTCGCCGGATTTTAGGCTTGAAAGCAGCGGCGGTTACTGCGTTGCCAGGCATGCCACATGCTTTCTGTTGTTGTTTTTTTTTCTTTTCTGTTTGTCTTCTTGTTTCCCCTTGCTTTCGCTTGGGATGAATGAACGTTTGCGCTTGTTGTTGTTAGTAAAAATAGAAATGCATAGCGTCGGCAGCTTAGTTTCTATTGTCGCTGAGTCAAAGTGTTTTAATTTAAGTTTTCTCTGTGCTGTTATCGTTGTTGCTCTTGTTGTTGTTAGTTGCGTTTGCAACGTAAATTTTATGAAAATATATGCAATATTTGCTAAGTGTGCTTAGCCCAGCGGACGGACTGATTTTCACCGGATTCACATGTTGCGCTTGTCATTTTGTCTCTTTCTATTAATTTATACAAAATCTGGCGTGGTGAGCTCTGGCGGTTAGATGAAGCTATCTAAGGCTTAATTATTTAATTCTTTGTCCGATCTAAAAATTCTAGTAAATTTCAACTTGATTTGCCGGAAATATCTCCGTTCCCCATACGAATCCTGGCCAGATTAAAAGAAATCTAATTTCCTTCGCTCCTCCGAGTGTGTTTCTGATGGGAAATAAAAAACTTCGCTAAAAACCCATCAGAAAGGCGGCAGGAGCTAGATCACGGTTATGAGTCAACAATATTTAAATGCAGATACTCCTCTAGACACTCGGAAAGATCGTAGTTTATATTCCACATCTCATTCGTATATTCCCAGACGGGGATTTAAACCAAAATCAACGATCTGAAAAGTTTTATAAGCACCAGAGCCAACCTTTCTAAGACATCATTACAATCAACAGGCTTCGTGATACTTGAATCGAGTTGCAGAAAGCAATGAATGCCTTAAATTGTCGTGTTAGCAAGGAGCGCTTGCTTTGGGTTGTTGAATTAGGTTGGTTGGTCACGTTTATGGTAACCATGCTTTAGCCGAACGAACGTGCCAAAAGTGGTTTGCACAGTTTAAAATTGGCAATTTCGACTTAGACGACGGAGAACGACCCGGACAGCCAAAAACATTTCAAGACGAAGAATTGGAGACATTGCTCGGGGCAGATGTATGCCAGAGGCAAGAAGAACTTGCAAGAGTATCAAGCAACCATTTCCAGACGACTGAAATCATTAGGATTCGTAAAGAAGTTTGGAAATTTGGTGCCTTATGAATTAAAGCCAAGAGACGTCGAACGTCGATTCTGCATGTCGGAAATGTTGCTTCAACGCCACCAAAAGAAGTCATTTTTGCATTGGATTGTCACTGGCGATGAAAAATGGATTCATTATGATAACCCAAAGCGCAAGAGATCGTATGTGAAGCCCGGCCAACCATCGACATCCACGGCAAAGCCGAATATCCATGGTGCCAAGGTAATGCTATGTATTTGGTGGGACCACAAGGGTGTGTTCTATTATGAACTATTGAAATCGGGTAAGACGATCAATGGGGACCTCTACCGAAAACAATTGATTTGTTTGAAAAAGGCCATCGCGGAAAAACGACCAGAATATGCGACCAGACACGAATAAATATTTTTTCATCATGACAACGCTCGGCCACATGTTGCAAGGCCAGTTAAAAACTTTTTGGAAAACTGTCGGTGGTAAGTTCTACCTCAACCGCCTTATAGCCCAGAAATAGCACCTTTATATTACCACTTGTTCAGATCAATGCAGAATGCCCTCACCGGAGTACGCTTCACTTCAGAACAAGGTATCAGAAATTGGCTCGATTCTATCTTGACCTCCAAGCCGGTGAAATTCTTTTGGGATGGGATCCACAAACTGCCAGAAAGAATAAAGTCTTGATTAATGCATACACCCAATATATGTGAAAACTAGTGATCAATAAGGACCTGAAGATCGTATTTTTTAAATAGACCTGAGCATTAGGGCCATAGTACTTAAGCCAATTCGAGCTGAATGAATTTTGATTGATTTTATGATTTTAGTCTTTTCAATGAGTCAGCTGAGCATTGACGTTTGTGGAAAAAATAGACGGGTTTTGGAAACCCCATTCTAAAGATTCATTTCTTCAAGGGAGAACGGGTGTGTGGCAGCACGACTGCGTAACCGCTAAACCAAATTTCAGTTGAGCTCATCTTCTGATTGTGGATGTGGAGCGTCTGAATGTTCTTCTAGGAACTGAAAATATCGGAGTAAAGCTGAACTTCTGCCGCCTATTGGGTCTTAAATAAAATCAAACACAGAGTTCGAAGCCTAAAACCAATGTCATTTCTATGCTCAACAGGACTGAAGTAGGTATTGGTAATTGCATGTCAAACCATTCTAATCGTCAAACTGAGGTAGAACACTTGTCACCCAATGTCTTTGACACTCGCTGCTGCCGAGCTACTGTCTTCTATGTAGCGAGCCATCCATTCTAACTGCCTACTGGCTTGGCTCTAGCGGCAGGCAGCCTACCACTGCCACCGGTGACAACAACAGCCCATCCCCACGGACAATTGGGCAGTTAGTTTGGCTGTCAGTCATTCAATCAGTCAAACTTTCAGTCATTCATTTACTACATTTGGCTGACTTTGGATTGGTATTCAAAGGAGGCGTCCGAGATTGCAGCGTCCTTTGCATGCCTTTGTTATTGTTGTTGCAAATATTACTGTAATGCTGTTGACGACTAGTTAAAAGCCCATTAGTAACACATTCGATATCTCGTTAATGCTTTCTTTGTGCCCCTTTTGGGCGGATGTGTGTGTGCGTGAGTGAGTGTGTGAGTGTGGCTTGCTTTCTTTCTTCTTTTAATTTTTTTATTTTCCTTTTTGCTTGTTTGATCTTTGGTCGGCAAATGCGTTGACTTTTGTAACCTGATACGCTCTATTACAATTTGTCTTCCTCGTTTGTAGCGGCCGCAATGTGAACAAACAAACAATGATATGCAACAATAGCAACAACAACAACAACGATAACGGTTTGCAATAAAAGCCCACTTCATGCCACAACTCGACATCTTTCCATCTCCTTTGCATGCGCCGACGACGACGACGACGACTCCGCACAGCTGTGGAACTGCTTGGTTTGTAAACAGAACTCAGAGCCCAGTCGACCAGTCTTGCTCCACATCCACGCGGTGTGTGTGTGTGTGTATGTATGTGTGCGTATGCGTCTAATGTACGCGCTCGTGTCTGGTTTTGTATTCTTTTTCCTGGTGGCTGCATTGCGTTGCTGTTAGTCTATCGTTGTTGTTATTGACGTTGTTGTTGTTGTTCTTACTGTTGTCGACGGCGGCATTTTAACGTTTTGTTAACATTGTCTTAAATTGTTTTCAAATTGATTTTAACGTCAAATTTTACGCGCCAAAGCAGCTCGAAATATATGAGGGCAGGCATGGAGCAACAACAACAACAATCCAAACAACAACAACAACAATCCAAGCAACAGCAGCAACAACAAACGAAAAAAACGCATTGTACCATATTTTGCCAGCACACAGCGAAAGCGTACAATAAATACTGCAACAACAATAATAAACGACAACAACAATTTGCGGCTAAAAAGCATTAAACTGTTGCATGCCACAATTTGTTGCAAGCGCTGTGTCTTCACGCTTTATTTTGTTGCTATTGGTAGTAAGTTAGCTCTGGTTAAATGGGTTTGCTGTTTTGCTCATGTTTTTATTGTTGTAATATTTTTTTTTGTTAGGTTTGTTGTAGTACTTTTGTTTTTTCTTTGTTGTATTTTGTGCCCTGTTGCCTACTTTTTCGCAATTTCTTTGCCTATATGGTAGTTTGTTGTTGTTGTTTTAATTCTGTTGCTGTTGTAATTTTTTTTGTTGTTGTACTTTTTTTTTTTGCTTTCGATATACATTTGTGTGCTGTTGGCTGTTTTTCGCTAGAGCTGCGTTGTTTTTTGTAATTTTATACTTGTTGTAATTTTGTTGTTGTTGTCGAATTGTTGTTGTAATTTCTTTTGCTATTGTTATTTTCACGTTGTTGCTTTTTTTTGGAAATTTTGTGGCATTTTTTGTAATTTGTTGTTGTAATTTTGTTGTTGTTGTATTATTTTTGTTATAATTCTGCAAAATTTCTACAGTTTTTTTTGTAGTTGATGTACTAGAAGTTTCGCTTCGTTTAGTGTATATAAATTAATTCTTTGTTATTGTTTTTGTTATATTCGATATTTCTCCTTCGTTGTTGTAGTGGATATTTTGTTGTTATTTATTTATGGCTGTATCTGCTTTGCTGCCGCTGTTGTTGCTGTCATATAAGTCATAATTTTTGTGGTGCTGCTGCTCTTAATTTGTGGTTGTTGTTTTTGTTGTAATTTTTATTGTTGTTACTCTTAACTTGTTGTTTCTGTATATCTCCTTATAATTTTTTTTCATTTATGTTGTTGTTGGTTTTATGTTATCTTCCCATAATTTTTTCCGATCTTTGTTGTTGTTGCACTTTGTTTTCTAATGTTTTTTTTTGTTATTTTGCGGCGCTTTTCCCTATTTTGTTGTTGTTGTTGTTTTTTTCCCGTAGCTTGTGTGTTTATCTATCGCTTTTGCCAAGCATCTCGTGGCACTCAAGCAGCCGCCACTCATAATTTCCTAATATTTTTGCTTGTTTTCCATTGTTGTTGTTTTGACTTAGTTTTGTGTTTTTTGGTTTCTTCCATCTTTTATTTACTTTGTAGCACATTCGTTGCGCCTCATTGCAATCGCCTTTTTCGCTAATAGATTTAAATTATAAGTTTCGCTTAATTTTTCGCTGTTTTCTTTTCTGTGTCTTGAAATTTTGTTTGTTTTTCTCCTCCTTCTCTCTCTTTTCCATAATTTTGTGTTATTTGTTTTTGGCATATCGCGGTATCGCTTTTTGTTTTGTTTTTTTTGTTTATTAGTTTGCTGCATGATGCATTTTTTGTGGTGGGCGTAAAATCGTTGAAAAATTATTAGTGATTTGGGGGGCGAGGAGGATGGGGAGTTGGTTTGTATAGAGTTGATGACGGCAGCGCTAAGACAGGCTCATGAAAGCATCATGACGGAGTGTGATATGGATATTCATGATAAATGTTGGGCTTGATTTCTGACTTATTTCCTTTGCACGTATTTAATATTCATATGTACATAAGTATATTTACTCGAAAGATAGGCATGACAACCTACTGATCTGTCTACTTGTATAAGCTCACACTCACCAGTGTTAAATATTGCCTTGAAGTATACTTTTCAGCACCTTTCTCGACGCCAAGAACGGAGCTTAGTGTTGAAAATAGTTCTGGTCGTGAACTTGTTTTCTCTTCAGTTTGAACCGGCTTGAATAGCTTCCAATGTCGTCCAGTTGTTGGTTATCAAAGTCTTGCACTGGATATTCACAGAAGTAGTCAGACTTATTCCATCTTCTAAATCATCGTTTGGGTGGCTCCCAATATATTAAATTTACAGAGCAGGCGGAAGTTCATCCACAAATGCACTCGAACTAATCCAGCTTCAACTCAGGCTAAACGCAATTCAGCTTTGTCCATGTATAGGTATATATAGCGTCTTTCAAGCAGAACTCACTAGAAACAAAAGAATCACTTGGTGACATATCGGGAGAATAAGGCGGTTGTTGCAACACGACGATCCCTTTAGAGGCCAAATACTGGGACACGCTGAGTGCACGGTGTGGCACGGCGCGTTGTCGTGATGAAAGATCCAGTTATGAGCGATGTCTGGACGCACCCTGTTGACTCGTTTTCGCAATCTTTCGAGTACTTGGCGATAGTAGACTTGATTTACGGTTTTCCCCGGTGGAAGAAATTCTTTGTTGACGATTTCACGGCTATCAAAAAAGGCAATAATCATCACTTTCACCTTCGGCTTGCTCATGCGAGCTTTATTTGAAACTTAAACTCTTTATGCCATCGAAACACCTTGGCATGAGAAAGAGCACTATCACCATGCACTTTTACAATTTTAGCGTACGTTTCCGAAGATGCTTCGCTCAATTTGGCGCAAAATTTTATCGTGACGCGTTGCTCTTGATTTCGTTATTCCATTATCGTGACGAGCACACGAACACTCGTTTACTCAACACGACACAGCAGGCGAACTAACCAAGCTAGAGCGATGGCAAATATATCAATGGAGATGAGTAGAATGCCGGGAGAAGGGAAAGGGAATTTCCAGGTCGCAGCAATATAATCAGTCTTATTACTTAATTGTCACACCTCGTAGTCCAGACCTTTCACCAATTGACTGCCATTTGATTTGGAGTCTATAGCCCGATGCAATTTTTTTAAATTAAGAAAACACCCGAAACAGGTAATAAGCTAAAGGCAAAACTGGGATGTAGTTTAATACTGTTAAGCAAGGATTGGGTAAATAAATTTTGGAACCACCGAAACTCATCACGAATATCCACTGTTAAGTTAGTAAAATTTGTTTCCGTAATTAGAGGTCTGGCAGTGGTCATAATCTGACAGCCATGAGCATATGTACATAGGCCTGTGAACACTAAAATGTTTCGAGATTTTTTTGGAGCAAAACAGTCTCCAAAAAAACACTCATACGTCTATTTCGTTTTGGAATAAAGAAAGAGCCAATATATTATTCCCTATGGACCGTTCAGTCCTGTGGTAAGGACTTGTAATTCAAACAAACCTTAAGTAAAAGCTTCACCTTCAACCTAGCTGGACGCATCTCCAACGATAATCGACAAGGCTATTAAGTCATAAGAAAAAATTCGTGTTACGACAATAGTCATTCCCTGCTGGAGATGGGTTTAGCAAGGGCTTGAACCTATCACCCTCTTATTAACCATTACAATAACCACAACAGTTATTGTAGCGACATACTCAGCCTCATTTAGAAGCTAAAAAAACGTCAAGAGATCATCAAACGATCCAGGAAAAGCGCTGTATGGATAGGTTCGGATCAAAGAGAGAGCGATCTTCGACGCAAAGAGGTAAAGCGTGCCTAGATAGCTAGGTGTTTAAACCAAAGCTGAGATGCCGGGATCTCACGGTTCTCACAAGATAGCTCAAGCTATTCATCTCTGACGGATGAAGCTTAGTGTCTTCTGGCTTCAATGGCGGAAATCTCACATAAAGAGTTGGTGCAGGTGTTAATTAGTTCATGGTGAATAATGTTTAAGGTCTGTCTGTATGTCATCGTGTCCAGCGGTTAGGTGATGGTACTACTGAAACCAGCTCAGTGTGGCTCATAGGCCACTCTGTTTCATACAAACGATGCTTCTTCGATGTTCCCCTATATATGTGGCCGAGCGCAGCGCTTCGCATCGTTCTCATGTAATAAACGCTGATGAAATTTAGTACCACAGATTGTCTTAGGCTGAAGTTCTTTAGTAAATTTGTGGCCTCTAAAGAATAGCCGACAAGGACCATAAAAGCCGCCTTACTATTGGAGTACCCAGAAGAAATAAGAACGAGGAAATATATTAGAATGTAGAATATGTAAAATATGTCTGTGTTCCTCTTAGGCGACTGAAAATCGAATTCTCTGGAAATGAAAATGGAGGGACTACCACACTATAGACCCAGAGAGCTCAGGGGCCCTCGTAGCAGAAACTTAACTTAGTTCAAGGGGAATTAAACACTTTTGTATGGAAGAATATTCTGTTCGGATCGGATAGCTATTACTCCATGGTTTCCGATGCAAGGAGCAGATGAAGTCATCCCTCGTTGCGATGGTAAGAGAACGCCGCAAAAGGTATTGCCTTAGCTCCTGAGTCATACTTCCATTGAAAGTAATCTGAAATAGAGTTCTTTTGATTTCCGATTGGAGGAATTATTGGTTGGACTCATGTAGTAAGAGTCAAAACTCGAGTGCGATCAAAGCCGGTCCCGCGGGGAAGTCAGTTATTCTTCTCGAGCGTCTTACTCATATTCGCCACAGCTACAATGTGCACCCGTCAGACCAACTGCAGCCAGAAATAACTTGCAAAACGCATGCTTCACCAACGGCACCCACCCACAACTGACACGCACACCCATCCACACCCATCCACACGTATTGGCCAACTTGCCTCACACATTAGTTCAAGTTCCAGCTACGCATTCACTTAATCATATTCAATTAATAGCAAATGTGGCAAAATTGTCTTCCTGGTGCGTCTATTTACGTACGAGACAATAAATACCAGAGCTGCATTGTTGTTGTTGCTGCTGTTGTGTTGTGTTTACTGGCACACATGCCACCACGAAAGAAGCACAAGTGCATAGCGGACCAACCGATCGACACACTTGGCTGCGGCGGCATGCAACAAACAAAGTGACCACAAAACGAACGGTCAAATCGGTCGCGAGTCTGCAACTCCAGCTTCAGCTCCAGCTCCAGCCGGGCACAGGTAATACAATATGACAACTAACACGCGGCCAAAAATAACAAAAGAAAAACGGCAACGGCGCATAGACAAAGAACAAAGGTAAGGAGAAGGCAACCACTACAACAACAGCAATAAAATTGCTAACAACAAATTGCGAACATTAGAGCAACAACGTGCAACATTTGTGGTATGAGTTCATTATTTAAATGCTGTTGACCGAAAAACAAATTGACAACTACGATGTATGTACGAGTATGTTGATACGAGTACGTATATATGACGGCGAACGAGGTGTTGTGCACGAGGAAGTGGAACGAGAAACGAAGAGAAGAGAAGCGGCTCGGAGAGAGAAGGCAAGCACCGTAGGCAACATTGATCACTGGGTGGCAACGCGTTGGCGGTACTTAGCAAGTTGGGCAGCCAGTGTGGCGCGTCAGCGAACGCGCGCTCGAACGGGTAGACAGACGGTCAGAGAAACTGTTGGATGGCAGACTCGATGAACAGTGGACGAGTGGAAAGACGTGCGAATGTTGCGTTTTTGCGTGCCGCCATCACACCATGGCTACGTCATACCTTGTCCACTTCATCATCATAATATTCATCATTAGCGGCACTGTAACATCTGGGCGCCGCTTGTTCTAGCCACTCGGCGCGTGTGGTTCCTCCCCTACTACGTCGTATCGTCTCCCAACGTGGCTCAGTGCAGACTCGCTGCCATGCTTCGTTGCACACAACTCGAGCCGGCAAGTAATGGACAACAACAAAGTTGTGCGCATGCCAAACCAAGCGGGCGTTGGTTTGCACATCAAAAGCTTTGCGCCGCCGTGAGGTACGGAACTTGCAGGGATATGCTTGTGTTGCTGTAGCGTGGCGTGGCTTGGTCCGCGTGAGTGTTTGTGTGACGAGCGGCGAAGGCAAGACAATGCACCGAGCTGCATGACACACAGAACACAGAGTGGCTCGTACATCTTCTACTTCTCCTTTCCTAAACTGCTAGAATATCATGTTGTTGTTTTTGTTGTTGCCCGAGCGTCGGCTTGTTGCTTTCTTCTCGCTATTGTTTAAGCCAAACTCATCTCTGGTAACAGCAATACATCAGTCAAATATGTTTGGGGTCAGTCCGATCGCCAACAAGCAAGCGTGACAGTGCGTCCACTTTGGTCCACTTGCTAGGTGCATGCATGTAGTTGTTGCATGTTGCACATTGATGATTTTCCGCTTGTCAATAAGCGTCTTGTTTGACTGACGAACAGACAGACGGACGGACGGACAGCTGGACGGTTTAAACAAATGGTTGAATGGGAGGTTGGGATCGAGCTCAGCTGGCGCTACAGATTTGTTATTGTTGCCACAGCTTGTGCACCTCTTTACGCCGGCCTATTAGTGCTCTTAGCACCGTTGTTCTTGTTCTTGTAGTTGTTGTTATGCTCAGCTTGTCGCTTATTTCCTTGTACCTGCCTGCCGACCTTAATGATGCCTCGGTCCGAAAGTCAATGAAGCCTGATTTGCTGTGATTTATTATTAATAGCCATGATGGGTATGTGTGTTGTTGTTGTTGTTGTTGTTGATGTAACTAGCGAGCTCACAGTGCCACATTCATCGGCTGCCTTGACACATATCACTCGGTGCGGATTTTGTGGGCCTAAAAGGTTAGTTGGTTGCGGTCTTTGACTTGATTTATAACAAGGTGCATGTGCAGTCATGTTTGGGGAGGTGATTATAACGGTAAATTTAATTTGTGATAAAACAATAAGTGGTTACAAGTGGGATATAACTCTGGATGGGGCTCTATCCTCCACTGAAACGACACACCACAGATTGCGCCAATTGTTATGACTTGAGTCTACTCAATCTTCGGTTCTAGCTAGTATATTGCGGGAAGAACTGACGTCCACTTTCATCAAACTGGGACTTTGGCAAATGCTAAGCCATGAAAGGGCCTTATAATGTCCTCACTAAGGTATCTGCGAGACCTACTTGGTAGAGCGTCTTAATGAGAAAGTGTTGTGATGAACCCACTTTAGTTTATTAGGGGTCATTCAGATTTTTCAAGATCATGCTTCCCTTGAGTTCTCATTCAATCCACCAGACAGCTAATCAACGCTGCAGATTAGCTCAAACTGCAGTATATTAAAATGCTACTGGAACTTAAATTCCGTCCTCTTTCATCGAAGAGGACAGTTGTCAGTTGTATAGCGTGCCACTTGCTCCAAACCGCTGCTTTGCTGCAGTAAGACTTCAGTATACTCTTAAGCCGAATACGTCGGAGCGGCCCCATTGAAACAGCCTCTCCTTTAGCTGCGACGCAGGGATCCACGCCGGTTGGTTACAGCAGCTAGATCAAGAATCTTGGTTGGTTGAAAACGGAGGTTGAGGACCGAACCACAAGCGGCCGTACATAAGCCGCAGAGAGGGCTCATTGTTCCCCATTTGGCAGCTTCAGTAATGCGCACAAACTAAGTTTTTAAGACAGTATTGTAGTTATTGACTTTGAAGATACTTTCGTTATTGGGATATTCACAGAAGACCTCTTTTAGACACAGGCTCAGGGCCTCACATTTAGATCCAAAAAAATAGAAATTAATATCTTTACTGTTTCCGATGGATTCTCCTTCCGTCCACGCTCTAGGAAGAAGTAGATGGCATCTACCCGACAATAGATTTCCGTTTCCCAGTTCCTTTTCTCTTCTAATAAGCTTTTGGATCGTTTGATAGCCTATTTGACATCTTTCTCTTGGAAGAGCGGTATGTTTATTTCTTTACTCAGAGGTTTTATTTCTGTGGCTGATTAGAAATTGGTCGAAAATTCGCTCTCAACATTTGAGCAAAAGTCTTTTGTAACTTATAAAACGTGTCCAGTGTACTTAACAAAATATGCTGAGCCTAATCTAACTGAGAGTGAGGTTCTAACATAATGTAATGTGAGTTCAAATATTGATGGAGCTACATTTGAGGTGACACGGTAAGATATTGTTTCTTTCTCCTCATTGTCCTCATGGTTTCTGCAACATCTTCAAAACGGAAGTAAGAAGCCTTACTGGCTTTGCTTAACCTTTACCGAACGCTTTTCGGATAAGTTTGCTCAAGCTTGGTGCAGGTCTCAGATTCCATTTCGGAGTCTATTCATTTCATAGGCATACTTCAATGTACTCCTTATTGGAAGAAATTTGGTGGTTCGTTTCTTTGCTTAGATAGCCCGCCTATATGTTCCCCTAAGCTCAGAAAATCAAATGAGGTTTTCTTTGGTCATTTCATAAAAATATCAATGGAACATAGTTTTGTTGATTTAAGATTTTTTTTTCTACTGATAAAGGTTTATAAATCAGTTATTAGCGGCAAATTTTCTTAATTTTTTTTTAATATAATGTAACTTTATGGAAATGAGTTATAATATACATAGGCGTTATAATAATATTAAAAAGGCGTTTTTTTAGACGTCTGCGTTTGAAAGAGGCAATACTTTTTTCAGAATTGATCCATTTGACAGCTTTCACTTGATTTAAGCTCAGTTTGATTTGCCATTTCATAATGAATTAACTTTAGTAATTCGGGAAAATTTATTACCTGAATAATGGTTCGATTCGCCGGACGCATCGCCCGCTTCATCCAATATTGCTCTACATAATCGTTCAACAGAGTCGGTAGTTCGAACAACCATGGATCGTTTGCGCCCCACGTTTACATAATGCGCGTCCTTTGACACTATTGCTGCTGTTGAGCAGAGTATCGATGAATACCCGCATGAGGGTATTCGCCATCGCGAACAACAATTGGAGCTGTGTCTATCCAATTTATGGAGATTTTGCAGAAGGATCTCTTCGTTTGCGGGCTTACGAAATCTAACTCGTGTAAAAATTCAAGCCAAACGACCACCAAGCTCGTCGCACGTTCGGTGAATGTACCCAAAACGAGATAGAACTAAATTGTCACATTTGGAGTGTTGATAATGCACAAGCCATCATTGAGACACCGTTATATATAACTGGCGCTTTGTAAACGATAAGGTGATTTTCGGTTGAGTCGTTCCTAAAATTTTTGGAATACGTGTTGATGTTTTACCAACAAATTGAGGGTCCTTCAATTTATTCTGCGTCGTCTCGGGACGGCCATTGGATTTTTATGCGGAGCTTTTGATTTTCATGATCAGAATGGCAGTACGCGATGCTATTGAGACCACTATACATAGTCAAAAAGTTAATATTTGGTTTGCTCTTTTGGTTGAAGGAATTAATAGTCCACATTGATTCAAAAACGCTGCAGTCGATGGGGAAGGCTAAAGATTTCTGATTAATGACTTTTTCGTACCATAATTGGAGGGTATTGATGTGGACGACCTTTGGTTCCAACAAGATGACGCTACATGCCAAACAAACAACGAAATAATAAATTTCTTGAAGAAAACTTTTGGGGATCCCATTATCTCGCGTCGTGTACCTCTGGCGTGGCCTTCAAGATTAGGCAATTAATCTCCGTTGGACTAATTTTTGTGTGGTTATGTGAGGTAACTCGTCTTCGAAGATAAGTACAAGACAATTTACGCCTTAGAAAAGAATATTCGGCGAGTTATTGCTGACATATGACTCCAATTGCTATAAAAAGTGGTCGAAAATTGGAATTGTCGGCTTTAATTTATTCGAGCTAGCCGATAGAAAAGCCAAATTCTTGGATATAACATCCAATTATATGCGTTTGATTTTTTCTTGAAAACCAAATTTCTTAAAAAAACAGTTTTATTCACTAAAACTTTATAAATAAATATTTTTTTTTTTAAATTTCACAAGCCAAAAATTCCCAAAAATAGCAAATTTAAAAATTTTAAGAATAATAACATTTAAAAAAAATTTTCAAATGTAAAAAAAGGTTTTATTTTGGCTTAGAAGTTTTTTAAGATCCTTAGATTTGAGTAAAATTTTTGATCCTTTATTAATAGATATGTATGTAATGTTGTAAAAAAAATTAAAAAATTAAAACATATGTTGTTGCATCATAAACTTTTATATAGTTATGAATTATTTATGAGGCGCTAACCATCATAAAAACAAACAACAAAGGAACGATTATCCTTTCGAAAAAAACATAACCCTTCCTTTGGTACATATGAAATGCCGGACACACCCAAAACTAAATTTCAATGTTACCAAAAATATAATAAGAAAAGCACATAAATAACTAAAAGTAGGTACAACATGAAAAATTAACAAAACGAAACAATGTGGAATACTAAAAATGGAAAACAAACGGACTATGGAAAATAGCGACCGACTCTACCTACAGGAGCATCGAGCCAAGTGAAAAGGATAATGAACTCTTGTAGAAAATAGTGAATATTAAACTGTAGAGCCTTTAATAAATGAGAATAAAAAAATTCGAAACAACAACAAGCGCTAGGATTACACTAACCGAAGGCACACAAGCACATGTGTGCAAGGATACACGTCCAGCTGAGTGGTTGAAAATGAAATGAATTCATTAGGGAAAACCGAAGTGGGCAGGCAAGCAGCCAAACAACGAGCCGACGTACATATACATGTATTTCTAAGCGCAGCGCGCGATGAGTTAAAGAAAAATTTGCTAGTTCGTACTGCTTCCCTTGCTGCTCCATAGCAATTTGACCAACTGTTGTTTGCGTGTACCAAGCACACGAACTACGCACACGCTGCGGACCGTCAAGCGTCCATCTACATATACACCAACGAGCGCACATTACATTTGATGCGCGGCGTACTTTTGACAGCCGCCGCGCTAACTCGGCTCGTTCACTTGTGGGCCGTGGCGTGTTAATTGCGCGGCACATAACCTTATCCTGCACCGATCAGGCACATGTACGGGTAAAATGGTAATAACATCAACGCTAGCTATCCACTGACCATTTTTTTCCCCTCCGCCACTGAACCTCACTCGCCATATGGCAGCGGCGCGTTTACCTTGCGGCATCTGACGGTGGCATATCCATCCTTGTGAAGATGAATCTATTTTCGAGTTTAAATGAAGGCAGTGAAAAAAACAAGGAATTATTTAATTTTCAATGGTCACCAGTGGCTCATTCATTTATCGGCGGCACAACAACTCCAACACCTGATGGTCGTACGCACGATAGTCTGGCCTTTGACCTTTTTCTATTGGCGTGGCGTGGCGTGATCCTTGTGTAGAATTTACGGTTTCACTTTCAGTGTACAAATCAGAACAGGTAATTTACAGGTAGTCATCTAACATACATATATACTTACTAAAAAAAAATTCAAGTTTTGAACACTACGCACCTTATGTTGTCTGCAGGATAATTGTATCCTTTTGCTTCATGTCTTCGCTGGCGGCTTGAAATTAATTGCCGATAACGTTAATTGCTTAAAAATACCGCTTTGCCTACTTCATCAATGTAATCATTAAATATTGACTGCTTCTTCCAGCAATCAGCAATCAACCTTTTTTCTTTCTCTCTCTCTTTATTCCACTTCTGATGTTGATCCTTTTTTCACTGTCCGTCTGGCTGTTTGCTTTAACGATCTGTTAGTTTATGTAGCGAATTCTAACACTTCTGTGTATTTTTTTTTTCTTCGTCATGTTCGTCTTTGGACTGGCCCCCACTTGCTTTGGCTGGAAGATTCGTTATGCGTCTGTTATCCTTCTTCAATATAGCGGCAACTGACGTTTGTTGGAGCTACTTTTTTTTAAATAGTTTATTTGTGGTTATGCGCCTTTTGGCACATCATAAAATTGAAGGCATTCACATAGTACGCTCAGCTGTTATGCGCAGATCCTTGCCGCTGTATAGTGGACTTGTTGTCCTTGCAAAGTGTTTATTACATTGTAATCAGTCCGTTTTTGGATTCCTTAATACATACAAAAATTTTTTATGCGAATGCCCTTCAACTAATCGCCACACGTCGAAAGTCTGCCGCATTTAATTTGGGAAACTCCTTAAATTTTTCTTCTATTAAACTGCTCTGGAACTATGCTTACCAGTTTTTAGATCTGGCTTGTTCACTTATGTTGATTTCGCTGCTCGGAATTTTTTTCCTTTTATTTCTTTTATTTCTTTTATTTTTTTCTTATTTTTCTCTTTATGACTTCTATTTTTATTCTCCCCTTATTTTTTTTAATTTTAATTCACTCATTCCTTCTATGCGTTTTGCCTTCGCCTCCAAATCGTTCATTAGCCTTGGTCAGTCTGCTGTGGTAATGTCGTAATTAATAGTTTCAGCGAAAGTTAAGGCGTTGCCTTTGGTATTTGCCTATTGCTTAGCTGCTGTGCTGCTGTGCTGCATTGTGCCACTTGTCTCCACTGCTGTTCTCTAAGCCGGTATTTTTTGTTCTTAATTTAGCTAATCTGTTTAAGTCGGCAGTTCACCCTGAAAAATAAGTATTTATTTAAATGTATATTGATATGACTATGGATTGTGCTGATTTACATATTCAAATCCCATTACGAACTGCAGACACTCTGTGAAGCTGATTTTGGGAAGGCAGTCGAAATAAAAATTTCCAAGGAAACGTTGTCGGATGCCGTACTGAGGACTGGACAGTGGCAAGATAGTGCCGACTCCTCCTCACTTTTGTCCCTACTTATGCGACAGAGGCGTCACCTCTTACCATGAAGTCGCATCAGAAAGTGACAGCTTATTACGCCGGTTGTGTTGCTAACGGATAGTCCAGCTTAGCAGGTGTAGAGATTTTGTTCTCTGCTCTTCAATCTATGACCGGTTACATGGCATATGATTTCGTTCCGCCATTTGATATGCACTCGACTGATTTAGGCCGATTTTAGCAGACATTTTGTTGAAGAAGGAGATTTGCCTACGTCTACGTGGAGCAAACTTTACCGTCAGTCTCACAGTTCTCTGGGTTGCTTCTATGTCTGCTGACCCGAACTACAAACGACGTATCCAGTGTGTATCTTCTAGCTAGTTTGGCTTGCAAAATAAATTATGATCGGATTCGATAACCCGAAAAATAATGCACTGTATAAATTAATATTGCAGAATACATATAATAACCAAGAAGCGGTTTCTGTTATTGCAGTTGCCATAGTATTGCTTGAAGAACACTGTAGTGGTCAGGAAGTTTCGTGCTCATATCAATTGGGAATGATACCGAGTGAAATACGAAGCCTACACTGCCTTCGAGCTTTGAGTCGTCGTTTAAGATGAAAATGGATCTTTGGTTCAAAATTCTTATATTTTCCTGTGCATTCCTGGGATTTTTGTTGGGAGCTAAAGGCTTTTGTGACGTAGTTCACGTCTTCCTCTTCGCTATTTGGACCTATCCTGTATTGTGGCTTCTCCACAGTTGTGCTGCCTTTAACAATATAATAGGTATTGTAACTCTCACGACGTTTGCCGTACAGGTCTAAGGAGTGAATATAAAGAAGTGTTTGAAAAGGTTTCGTAAGAGTTGAAAGTAGCAATCCTTTATTGATGATAGAGGCCGTCTACTGAGCTCATCCACTTTATACTTAGAAGTAATTTTGTCCCGTGCTGGCCAACTGTGATTCCGTAGAACGAAATAGGTCTTACCACCGATTTGTATAACTACTATATAATATGAATTATTAGTACTCATCTTTTACCGCTCGCCGCCTTTCAGATAAAAATTTGATCACATATGTAGATTTCCTATTCTATTCTCCAGATCTTATATATACTGGTGTTTGACATCGGTGGAAGGAGTGACCTCGAAGCCTTTATGTTTTATAGCAAATGGCTTTAACCTTCGAGTATAGGTTATTAATTTGTTCTTTGATGGAATAGAACGGAATATCTGCACCAGTGGCTTAGACTACCTTGGGCTAATCGCTGAGAGGGCGATATCAGCAGCAATTGGCACAAAATAATAAGCTTCTTGGCTACCGCAGCAACGTGTTAAAAGTTAGACACTTTAGAAATGGTGAGACAATCTTCTTCCACTATTCTTTTAATTCCGTCTCTTTAAATGCCATTTTCACAGTCACAGTCGAAACAATTATCGTTTGTTATCTGTTTTAGCTGCTTTTGTGGGTGAAAAAAAAACTCCCTTTCATGATAAGCCTATTATCGCCAATTCATCCATAATATTTCAACTAAGCTTCATGCTAAGCTGACCTACTTTGCCAATATATCCTCAATTAGTTAATTGAGATCCTTTGTGAACAAGATTTCAAGAGTTAAATTGCTGAAATGCTCTCAATTTACTATGTCTATCTGAACAGTGCCTTTGATACCTAATTGATGAAATAATTGCAATTAGTTAATTGAGCGTAAGTGTGAACAACTATTTTTGGTCTTAAAAGTCAACTCAAAATCCTTTGAAAAATACTGGAAAATAATTTTTGAGTTATTATTTTGTTATTTTGAATATCGGTATATGAACTGATGTCAACCTCTTGCAGGGCCATAATATTAATTATATTCACTTACTCAGGAGTGACTGCGTGATGTTTACTACTTATCTGTGATCAGATCGGATTTAGAAGCTCAGATTCTCCAATATCTTGTCAAATTTAAAGAAGCTAAGCCATAAAATTCGAAGAGAAGTTGTGCCAATTTTTTGGAGCCTTCAAATCCGGTATATATTTCTGTAGAAACACGAGAGGTGGTTTGGCTACGGATGCCAAATCTTTCAGCTTATTCGTTTCATGAAAAAAGCACTTGCAAAGTATGCTTAAGCGCGGCGCCAACGGAACGGGTGGAAATGACTTGGTCCAGATTATATGAAGGCTCGCATAAAATTTACACGTGACTGGGAAACTTGTATGTATAACAGGCGGAGAGCACAGAGAGAGGAGTCGTGAGTCAACTGCTATAGCGACCGGTAGTTTTTTCACAAATAGTTAAAACACTACTTGGATCGGTATTAGGTATTTGAAGATGACAGCAAGTTACTCCACCTCTGGAAAAATGGTGGCGAGTTATTACTCCGTTTAAAATCATTTTAAGAGGCGATGGGGTTCTTTCTCAATCTGAAAAGTTAGTAATGAAGACATAATCTTCCTCTGGGAAGATAAAAATATGGATGCACTTCTTTAACTATAAAAATCTGTACGAAGATAGACGAGTGCCAGAATTCAAAAACAAGCTCCAAGCATTTTACTTTTGTGGAGAACTGCGGCATCCGACCTCAGCGAATCGCTGGGTTCATCATAACGATAAGTCGGAGCTCATTAAATCGTTGGAGGCACAATAAAGTATCAGCATGTAAGGTCTTAAATCACATATTGTGTGAAAAACTCAAGCCAATCGTCAAGAAAGTATAGTAGCATATCAACCCTACCATATCTGGAGAGGCTTTTGACTTTTTCTTTTTCATTGTCTAAGTCTCGGGATGGGGGGACAATTTTTGACTCTCATTCACAATTTCTGACTCTCATTCACCTGTAAGAACTGTTTGAAAACGAGCTCAGTTGAGAAAGAGAACCTCCTGTGGTTTTGTGAGGGTTTGGTACCCACCTTATAAAAAATCTGAACAATAGATACAATAACCCTCGGTAAACAAAAACTGTAGAAGAGTTCGGTTAAAAGAGAATCATGTTGTGTACTCATACGCCTATATCAAACGACTCTAAAGTCACCTTGGGCAGTAGGAAAAGGAGCCATATCTTCACGTGAGGCTTGCCGGCGTACAGTGATTGATAGATATCTTTCTTAGGGGCGCGTCGCCTTGATATACTCGTAATGCGTGGGTATTGCCAACATGAATTAATTTTTCAGTTGCCCCAAACAGCAACCTAGAGCACCTTCTAGCATAAAATTAACTCTCGTAAGAAAAAAAAACTCAAATTAGTGCCACCGTGCAACCAACGTGCAACAACAAATGCGACTATGAATGGAACTAATTAATAAATAAATTAAATTCACATACGGCAAAAAGTGCTTAGCACACTTGGACCAAACCAGAGAACGATTAGTAGAAACTAATTGACTAACATGAATATGACTAACTAAAACAAATGAATTTTCAGTGCCAACGTGACACATGCGGTGCAAGGTGAGTCAAGAGCGCAGAGTTGGAGCAATCAAAGCGGCTGGAGGCAACTTATTTTTAAGCGAAACAAAAACGGCTAAACGAATAAATGAGCTTCGGCGGAGAAGCCGAGAAGCATAAGAAAAGTTTAATGCGCGTTTTTTAGAATTAACTTTGTAAATTATTGTTGTTGGGGCGAAAAGAAAACACCTACGCGGGAGAGTGAAATTTGCATATGAGCGAGATAAATGCATTGAGCGGGCGGATATACATATTTATGTACAAATCTACGCTGATGCTGCCGCACATTTACTCGTATATATGTATATATATATCATAATATGCAAATATATATTTTTATGCACATTTTCTTCAATTGTTTATTTTTTCTTCTTTTTTTGTTGACCATTTAGCTGGATGCAGCAGCAGAATTTTTTTATTTTCTTAATTTTTTTCTCGCATTTTTTGCTCTTCGTCTGCGCGTCGAGTGGCGCCAAGTTGTGGGTTCGGTTATTGGTTGCAAAAACAAAAAAAAAAAAAAAAAATGCTGCTCATGCGTATTAAAATTTGATATTCATATAAACTAGTAGTATATATATTTATGTATTTTTGCATACAATATTCTCATTGTAGCCCTACCAAGTAGTAAATGAACTTGAGAAACACTAGTTCGTAACTAGTGTGCTGTGTAAGTCCTGCCTTAAGGAGAATTTTTTTTCTAAAAAGTACGGGTTTTACGTGTTGACATTTAGCACATTTCAATCTGAAATGTACTAGTCTTATACTAGTTCAAAATTAACCCGAAATTCATCAGTTAATTTTTTTTATCACTTCTGTTAATTTTAAATTAAATCAAAGAGAATAAAACTAAAACGTAAACAATTTTGGTTCGAAATGTACTAGTCTCATACTAGCTCAAAATGGACCAAAAAGGTGCTACTTTTTTTAAATAATGTTTTGTTTATTTAAAGCGAATAAAATTAAGACTGACAGAATTCGATCGAAAATATGCTAGTCTCATACTAGTCCGAAATGGTCCAAATTGTCCCCAGTTCAGTTACAAAATGAGTTCTTGCTCTCTTTCGAAGTGAAATTAAAAGTTTAATATTTTAAATTTTAATTAAAAAATTTAAGAAATAAGTTCTGTTACACATGAAGTGATTATAAATATATCGCAAAATGAACTAGTTGCAAGTTACTTTGTAATCAGTATGATAGATATATATCGGCCATCCTGGCATTTTTCCATACAAGCTGCAAGTGCTTTTAACATACCGGTGTCAAAGGAATTAATAAATGTCGGATTTCGATGAGAAAGAACCTAGTCTTGTACTAGTTCAAAATGAATCGAAAAGCAACTAGTTCTGTTTAGTAGAAAATAAAATTTTTGTTGACTTAATAAGAGAATATTTAATGAATTAAATTATAATTTTACCTTTAAGCAACGTATGCTCCTGATCTCTTTCTTAAACATAGAGTTTTTCTCTGCAGTGAATTAAACTAGTTAAAAGCTACTTAGTAACCAGTGCGAAATACAGGCCCAACTATGCAGCAAAATTTGTTTTCTTATAAACTGTATCCGTTTTACATATAACGAATCCGTAGTTATCAAATTTCATTCAGAAATATACTAGTCTAATACTAGTTCAAAATGGACTAAAAGTTACTAGTTGCATTTTTTTTTTGATATTGGCTTGGTTTTCTATTAAAAGGTGAAATTGACAGTAATAACATTATAATTTCATTTCAGACTATGCTCTGTTAGACATTTAGCTCCAACCGGCTCTAACCAAATAAAATTGTACTAAATAGTTCGAACTCGTATGATAAGTAAACTGATCTACTCAGCAAATTTAATTCTTTTAAAACAAGACACTAATATATTTTATATGCATATATCACTTGAAATGATAATTTTAAGGTAAAGGTCAATATTATACTAGGATCATACTAGTTCAAAAGGGACCAGTTTATTTATTTTTATTAAAAATAAAAAAGGTCGTTAGTCATCAGTTTTTTTTTGGTGTTTTTTCGGACTAGTGCGCTTCTTGTCCAAAAATTCTACTCCTAAACTAGTACCTTTCCTTACTAGTTTAATATAGCACATTTATCTATAGCCTGGGCTTCTACTTATAAATTTTTCTGTATTTTGTTTTGTATATTTTCCGCTTGAGCTTCAGCGACTGCCATGGCAGTTCTCAATTACAATTCAAATTGATGCAAACAAGTGGCCAAGCCCAACTTGCAGTTAACAACAACAATAACAATTTGAAAATAATATTAATGATTGTAGTGTCATTTCGCGCTAAATTACTTACATATACATATATTGTTTTTTTTATGGTAGCTGCAATAGTTATAACGGCGTAGCGAATTGGAGCATATAAAAAATATTTATTCGAATTTAGAGCATTTAATAGAAAATAAATTAAATATATTATTAAAAATAACGTTGAACAAAAAGAAAATTAATAATATTTATGGGTACGAAGATTCATGGCATTCGAGATTTTTATTGCTATCGTTAGAGGCTAAATGCTTCTTTGCAATTTATTATCCTTTATGTTGAGTTAGAAAAGTTCAGCTTGGAAGCTCTTAGGTCAGCATTTCACATTCAAACACTTTAAACCCAGTTTTACTTAATGAGCTCTTAAGTTAAGAAAACACTTGAAATTCGAGGAAGAAAAACTGGATTCTGTACAATAGATTAAGTCAAGTTCATCAGTAATGGTGAAGATATCTATTGCCATGCTGAGGATGTATACCTATATTCGAGGTAGGCAGATTAATAGAGTTCTCCTGTGAACTCCCCATAAAGAAGGCTGCTTCAAACTTAATGACTACAACGCTGTCTTCCAAGCAAAGATTGTACCAAATGAGAAAGTGGCAATTAGATATTTCAACACAAAGCTTAAAAATGTGAGAACATGTAAGGAGGAGGTACAAACTATCACGTAGAGCCTACCATGAAGCTACTGTGAGACAGCAAAAGGTAACTCAGTGTTCTGGATGGATATATGAATGGAGTGGTCTAGTCTAGAGACTACATCTTAAAAAACTAGGTAAGGTTAAAAAAGCTGAATGCAGAGCATGAGGGGAAATACTGAAGCCAATTGCCTTGGTGTAAACTGGGCACAACAAGAAACCTACTGAAATCCTAAATCAAAGTTTATACATACAATACGAGTATATTATATATTCAGACTTCGCTAGGGTTGCTTGAGTCATGATGCAATCCATCGGACGAACTCTATAAAAGTGCTTCCGCAGGGTTATAAATCTATGGCTGAACATGTCTATTATAAAGGCAAATGGATAAAGATTTATACTGCTGTAGTTAGACGTTCAACTCTCCAGAAATAACTACTTGAAGGCTTATACATATCTCGATAGTTTGGGTTTGATATTATCATCGTGTAGGTGAGAGCCACTTTTACGTATCTCCCCACTACTCTGAGCAATCGTCGATAGCGTAAAATAAAAGAGATGGTCAGAGCAACTATAAGATGTTCTAAGCAGCGACTGGATACTGAAATGTATATTGAAGAATATTGCCTTGTTTAAGGTCTGGATTTCATTGCTCAGCGTATGTATCAAAGCGATGGAGTCTTTAACTTTTTAGGTACTCTCCTATATTCTCATTTCCTCCAGATGTGATTGGATGGGAGGAATTCTCTAAATTCTAAAGATAAAATATACATTTGATTGTTGACCAGGATTTGCCTTCAAGCACGCATTTTCAAGCTTTGCTCTACGTAGAAGTTTAAGTAAGCGTCGCCGAAGTTTGCCGAAGCGCTTAATGAATACTTAGTCGGATCTCACACGTATTTACGTTCTAGTCTTCGTTGACGAAGTGCCACAGTATTTCCCGACCTCGACTTGTATGTACTGCAGTTGCATCTTATCGGTGTTTCTGAAATTCCTTATTTTGTTTTGTCAATTGAGGATGGTGCTGCCCAATCCATGGACTTTAAAACCATCACTGCTCCCTGATTAAATTATGGATATCCAGAAATTCAAGATTTACCCTACATTTGCCGGTGGTGCCGATCTCACGGGCAAGTATACCTATCGGCGACACAAAGTCTACTTAATTTCCTTCAAATTCTTCCCGGCTTTTATACTATTCTGCGCGCAGCCAGAATATTGTTTTATAAAAAAAATTTATCGCTCTGGGCCGGGCTCCAACATCTAAGCTCTTGGGGTCCTTACAAGCTTCACTACGGATTATATGCCTACAACATCTTTAGCGGAATAAATGATCTGAAAACTATTTTCCTGAAACGACCCAAGTCCAGCTTATTGAAAAAATTGCATCTCGGCTAGGTTCATTAAGACTCCTTTAAATGTTTCCTCTAACAGGATCTACTATTTGGATGAAGTGCTCCTCCCAGTTGCCTTAACGTTGATAACTTGAAAGAACTAGTCATCATAGCGAAGAACAGGGACGATAGGTCAACATCCGCCTAATCTTTCGGAGCTTTTGGTTTTGATCAGCGCCAGTTTAAAGAACCATATAAGAAACTAAATTCGAACATACATAGCGGTCTATGCCGGAGATCCATTTCGTCTTATAGAAATATGTTTTATTACGGCCGTTTCCAATATTTAGTGTGTGGAAAATATCTGAAGATTTGCCAGATCTGTGGTCATAATGACATGTTAAGACCCAGAATGTTTCTGGAAATTGTTTTTTTTTTTCGATATTCGTGGTTTGCTTCATCATGAAATCGTTCCAACGGGACAGACCGTCAATAAAGAGTATTATTTAAGCGTTTAGAGGTGTTTGCGTGAAGACATCCGTCGTAAACGGCCGGAATTATGGGCCAACAATTTCCGGAAACTTTCATGACGATAATGCACTATCGCACCGAGTTGTAGATGTGAACGTTTTTAAGACCGAAAATACGTTAAACACCATCGATCAACCGCCGCATCCAGCGGATTTGGCCCCATGCGATTTCTTTTTTGTTTTCACAACTCAAGTAACTACTCTGCGGAACCCGTTTCGAAAATTAACAGAGGGAGCTGAGGTCGACTGATTTCAACAGCTGCTGCAAACAAACTGGTTGGCAGATCACGCTCTTTATTCGGCATAGTAATTAAGAACAGTGCTACCAACTTAACAAAGAAAAATATTCAGCGCGGTTAATTTAAATTACAATTTCCGGAAACCTTCTGGTCTTAATACCATTCGATGGGTACGGGAAATATTTCTTCTATAAATTCAGTATACTCTGGCTCTCGGTCATCAGATCACCTCTTTAGGTCCTACATAAGTATTCTCTAGTTTGAACACCTTCTATAAGTTGCTGCATTTTCTCTTAGAATTTTCTAAAATTTTTCTTGTTGATCAACTTCTCAAGCTTCTCATTCATACTTACACATTTCGGCTTCAGTTTAGTATGTTTATAAATGCATCTAGCTACCCTCTCGTCGTCTCCTTCTGCGTGCTGTGAGCCAAAAGTTGGGATCCTTCTTCTTGATCCACTTCTTGGTACTTGGCTTCGGACCTTGTGACTCCAAACTGAGTACCTGAGTTCATATATTTGTCTCATTTATTGCTGGGAATGGACTATCACTTTCCGGGACCTGCCTTGGCTGTACTCGTATGCCCGAAGTGTAGCTATTTATTATGTCAAATTTAAATTTTCTTGACTTCAAATCATTTCTCAACGCCAATTTAATGACATTTATTTATATTTCATGTACCGTTGAAATACGCAGCGATTTTATTTAATTTTTCACAAATAATTATATGTAATTTCCATTGTCGACGTGCAACAATTAGACAGAAGTGTGATAAAATCTAAGCGAAAAAAAAACGTCAAAACTTATGTCATGCACCGACAGACAGACAGACATAGCTACAAAAAAAAAAATTAAAAAAAAAAACTTATAAAAACCACCTCTCAAGAGTCTCTAACACACATACACACCTGCAAGTCACAACAGCTGCAGCAACTAGAGACTCAACTCAGCCAGTCTCTGAACTGCACCAAACCCCAAGCGGCAATGGCGCTTACGCATACGCGCCGCACTCAACTCAACTCAACTCAACTCGGCTTATCAGTGAATCACAACACTGTGCCAGAGCCAACAGCAATGGAGCCGCCTCAGTGGCTAGCTGACTGGGCTGGTTGGTTGGCTTGGCTGAGTTCGGGTTTTTTTTATTGTTTTTTCGCTAGCTGACGTCTTTTCGCGCTGAATCAGCATTGCTTTATCAATAAAACGCTAACGTTGGCGCTGGCTGGCGGATAAATTAATTACAATCACCGAAAAATGTATGAAAACCGTTAGGCTGCGGCGCGCCGTGGGGTGGGTGGATGGGTGAGCGAACGCTCGGCTGAGGGTGAGGACAACAAGTGTTGCGGCAGTAATATGAAGGTGCCAAAATGTTGCACAAATATGGCATAACATATATTTAGACAAAAATACATACAAACATGCATACATAAACGTATGTGTGAGTACAAAGGCATGCGGCGCTAAACTGATTTGGCAATATAACGAGCAAATACGGAAAATTTTATGAAAAATAAAATGAATAAAAAAATTAAATTTTTTTAAAAAATATTTAACTATTTTCTTAGTCTTTAGCTGCCCAAAAATAGCCGCGAAAAATTATTTTCAAAAACTGACAATAAATTCACGCGCCGCAATAATTTAGCACGTGCTGTTTGTTGTCTCGCTGCTTCGTGCTTTTGCTGTTGCAGTTGTTGTACCGTTTTGATATTTGTTGTTGGTGTAGTTTTTTTCTGACGCCTGCTGCCTGCCGCCAATTGCAATTTACACGAATTTAAGCAGATTTACGGCATGAATTGCTTACTCAAGCAGCTGTTTAACGGTAATTGTAATGCAGTTGCCCACAGTGGGGCGATGGGGAGACTTTTTTTGACAAAAAAACTTGAAGAGACAGCGCTTAGCTCAGTAGGTTGGCTCCCAAAATGAGAGCCTAATGACTCAATTTCAAAAAACTCAGGGTAAGCCTAAGCGATTGGTCCGCCTCATCTAGTTAAGTAGAAAGAGATGGGTAGTGCCAATTTCTCATAGAGATGGGGTCTCTGCGGAGAGAGACTTCAGTATTCTAATACATTCTGTAGTGAAAAACCCTAAGAAATCCACATTGAATTCTTGTTAGAACTTTTTTAGATCTCTCATCCTTCCCTCTCACTCTCTATCTCTCCCCAACTCCTTGGTACGAACGTTTTGTAATTGAGAAATATCCAAATCATGTCGTTATTTGGGAACGTAGTTCGAAATCTCAGTTAAAAGCCCACTTCGCTGACATGCTTCTCTAACTTTTGTTGAAGGAAGAACCGAAAAAGTTGAGTCCGATTAAAAATTAGGTTAGATTTTTGTCGCTGACCCCAAGTTGGTGACTAAAGCCAGTAACAAGGTGGTTAGAATGGGTCTCCATAGATTTCTTCCACCAATTGAAAGAAGAAGCATAGAAATAAAGTTTTTGTAACCAAATCGAGAAGGAAGGAAGGAAGGAAGGAGTGTTTTTCATGAAGTTCAGGAGATGTTGCCCACAGATGCAAGCTCTGCAAGGCAAACGAATAAGAAATTGCCGAGAAAACAATAGAGGACCGCACTGAGAGGTGAGCCCATCCTTCTACCATCAGTCGCCCTTAGATAGTGATCGGTTATTATGCCGGTTGTTATGCTTGTGAAGGTTCTATTTAGAAGCAGTAAAGATTTAGTTTTGCTTACTTTGATCGATGGGCAGATACGAGTATGTCTGGTCACATTGCATGTGGTTTCACTCTGCCATCTGGTGTTGGCTCTTCTTAGCAGATACTTTGTCGTAGAAGGGGGTAAACCCACGTCGTGTGCAGAGTTTACGGTGGTTATGGGTGTTTCTTTCCGGCCAGCTCGTCGTCGGTGGACGTTTGGTATACAGCCAAGATTTATTTTAAGGATTCTCTACATTGGAGGGACTTAATGACAGTCTGTCTGCCCGAATATATTCTAATAAGTTGGATTATCGGTTTCCAGTTTGCAGTGGTTGGGAATTCTCTTACTTAAGTCGATAGCAAGAGGTTTAGAGTAAGCCTCCCAATCTACTTTGTAATCTCCTTTAGAGCTGCCGATGAAGATGGCTACGTATCTTTGGTCCAGAACTATTCCATTTTTCCATTCGTCCCTCTCCGAGATCTTCGTTGATCAACCACCACAACAAAGTAAGAGAAAAAGGGTTCCCGACAGAAAGCCCGCCATCGACATTAAGAACTACAGAGATAACGACTTAACAAAGTCACCAAAGTTGGATAAAAGGAGCCTAAAAGGCTAAAATCCGAAGATAAAAACCCGATATTTCCAATAACTGTAGAATGTGTATGAGTGCTAAGCTGATATCTCAACTCGGGTCTTCAGCTCTTTCAGGCCTGCTAATGACAGAATGTGTAAATTGTAGGGAAGGGCAAGGCGAAGATCGCGCTGAGGATCCGATCTATATGAGGAAGTTGAACAATTTTCATCTTTGTTAGTTCGGGCATACTTTAAGGGCTCTCTGGTATATTAAAATATTCGATTTTAGAACAGAGACCTCCTCGGCAGCTCAGCAGGTTATGAAACTTAAGTTCTTAGAAGCGGTTCAGGTTGTTACTGAGAACTTCCAAAAGAAAATTTGTGAGGTTACTCGGCATGCTGGTCATATATGTAGCAGCTTTGTCCGTCAGCTTGAAGCTTTTCTGCGCCCTCAGGTTTGTATAAGAGAGCTCGGGTGTGCCGAACTCTATAGAAAACACTTCGGTTAGATGGCTTCGGTGGCTTAGAAGCTGCTTTAGTTGCGCTCTACTGGATGAGTAATACCTTTTAACGGCACTCACTGTACTCTTTCCCCCCAAAAGCGCCGCTCTCAGTCTGAAAACCACCGTTTTTTTGGTCAGCTCTCAGTACGAATAATTTTTTTTCCCAAGCAAAAATCTAAAAACTGCCGATTAAATGCGCGTAATTGATATCTCAAAAAGTCCGAGATGTGAATTTATCTCATTTGTAAAACCCATAAAGCGTTTGCGCATGCGCACTCGGTGTTAATAGCGGATAATAAAAGTGATATCGCATACGCTTATGTATGTACATACGTATGCATGTGCGGGTATGTAATGGAGCTACACTTGCAGGCAAAGATATATAGAGACATGAGTATGACTTGCATGCAACACGATCTGCGCGGAGCCAACCCAAACAAACAAACGCCAAACTCCAAAGCACTGGAGCTCATTTTCAAGCGCATACAAAAAGACAAGGCAAACATACAACTTCACATGCTCACATTACAGCATTTACTGCTGCGGCTGCTGGCTGCTGTAACTGATACTCGTAAGCGCATTGCAGCCACAGTCGTCGTCGGTAATTCAAGTCACGTTCGGACAATCGGTGTAATCGCGATATGCGAACAGCTTTAATTGAGATTAAATTCATAATTACGAGTCTCGGCGACACTTTTATGTGTTCTTTAATTAAATGGCGAGCGAAAATGAAACTGGACAGACACCCAAGCCACAATACCACAATGCCACAGTCCCACAGTGCCACAGCACCGTACAGCTGAATGGAACACCGAGAGATCACCGCATAACCGATCACCGAAATGACTGATCGGCCACCGAAAATGTTTTAATCGGGTGAGTTAGCTCAGTGCAGCTCAGCTCAATGCTGGAATCGCCCCCAAAAAGCTGCGGCCACATTTGTAATTGAAACTGATGTTTATAATTTACTTATACCCCTGCGCGGACGCACACAATCACACACACAATAAAACGTCATCCAAAGTTGTCCGCACATGACTGCGAGTACCGCGCCTCCCCTTGGTTATTCGGCTGGTTCGCTCCTTAGTTGGACGGGGTGTCGCTGCATTTTTGTGGCACTGTGTTTTGGTCGCTGATAGAAATCAAGCGTAATCTCGCATAAATTTCTGACTTTAGCTTTGAGCAGCTTGCAACACGCTTGTCGACACGACAATAAACTGGCGTTTAAGCTGCGCTTTGTTGCACCGACTGCTGGCAGTGTGTGTTAGTCGGTCTTGCTCCGTCCTGCTGCTCGTTCTCTGTTGGCTGGCTTGATGTGTGTGTGTGTGTGTGTGTGTGTATGTGTGGTGTGGCAGCAATTAGGCAACTACTTTTGCTTTTCAAAACCCCAGCCGTAGCCGCAGCCTCGGCCTAATACTATTGTCGTATTTACTGTTATGACTCCTGTTGCTGTTGTTGGGTGAGTTGAGTGATTTCATTGTGATTGCAATTAATGTGATTAAATCGGCTAAAATGACTTATTTTTCGGCTTACATTTGTTGGGAAATTGGTTTGGGCTGCTAATTTCCAGTTGGATTTTTTTCTTTTTAGTCGCATGTGGGTTGCGTCTTAGCCCACATTGTTGTTAATTGCTATATTAAAGTGGCTATGGCTTTGGGAGTGTTGGAGTGGGGCATAGATTTGTGTCTGGAGTCATTGGACATAGTATTTTAGTTGCCTAAAGTGCGAATGGCTTGACGTGACAGTTATTTTTATGTACTTTGGGTTAGGAGATCAGTGGTCTCAAGGATTCTACAGAGCATAATCCTTTCCTAACTAAACTCATGGCATGTTAGCTTTACCTTTGAATCCCGGTAAAGTGGGCGTGAAGGTAAACTGCAAGTTAGGCATAAAGCCTGGGGGCTCCGTGTTATCTAATTCTTGTCGAGTGTAGTAAGTAAGCTTTCGCTCACCGTTGTGTAAGATGCAGTAGCCAAATCGCGTGGAATCTTGAGTCACGGCTATTATAAAACATGCTTCAGTGGAGCCACTCTGATTTATTCGGTTTAAGGGTTCGTTGAAGAGGTGAGGCTGGGAACGGGCATCGATTCTGAAGTAAGTGGCTCACGATACAAATGTGTGCTAAATTTAAACCCACTTAGCTAGCAAGGTTGTGCGCTAGGTTTGGGACCCGCTACGTAGTAACCAGTTTCAATGAGTAAGGTACAACGTCTCAGATGAGGACCTACCTTTTGTTGACGACCCTCGCAAACATTTCAAGGGTGTGCATCTGGAATGTTCCGTCTTTTAATTGCGAAGGTGTCACTGGCAGGCTCCTTGATATCCTCTTCAGGCTAAAGGCCAAAAAGTACGACGGACGGCATAAGGACGGAAGAAGTTGTACCCTTGGGACATCTACTACAGCGGCCATACAAAGAAAAGTGAATTTGATGTCGGATTTATAGGGGGAGAGAGACTCTATCGTCGAATACTGGCATTTCCTCTGGGGGGGTGAACGTCTCAAAATTATCCGCTTAGAAAGGAAATTTCTAAACACATAGACGATGTTACCAAGGATGCCTTTTATGAGTACCTGGAGCTTACTTATGAGGGCTACCTCTCCATAATGTCAAACCTGTGCTTGGTGGCTTTAATGATAGCGTGGCAGAAGGTCTCTCGGCACAACTGTCAGAAAATCAACTTCCTCGAGGCCCGAAATATGGTTGTCTGAACTACTAAATTTCAGCACAAGAAAGTTTACCGAGCTACATGGCTGTCTCTAGATTGAAAAAACTCACTACCAGGTCGATCATGTTATGTTAGACGAACGATATATTTAAAGTGTTATTGTTGCACGCTCTGAGGACCCGCCTCTATGTATCGAAGAACTGCCGCAGACCAACCCAATGTAGGTACGACGTCGTGTTGTATGGAGGGTACACTTCTCCTAACTACTGCAGTCAATGTGCCCGGAGATGATGAACCCGAAATCCCAATCGAAATAGTGAAGGAAAAGTCTTTCCATTACCCGACTATGACGGGGTTCGAATAGTGATCGCTCGTTTAAATAACAGCAAAGCGGCCGAAGCTGATGAATTACCGGCAGAACGATTTAAACATGGCTGTGAAGAGCTGGTAAGGTGCAAACAACAGCTTCTTTGCAGAATATGGACGGACGAAGCACGATTAGACGATAGACTAAAGTCCACCGTCAACAAATTTATTGAGCCCAATCAGTGTGCCTGTAGACCTGGTAAATCCGCCATTGACCAGATATTTACTATCCGCCAAATCTTGGAAAAGACCCGTTAAAAGAGGATCGACACACATCGCTTTTTCGTCGATTTTAAAGCAGCATTTTACAGCACGAAAAGGAGCTGCCTATACGCCTCTATATCTGATTTTGATATTCCTGCAATACCTATATATTGTAACCGTCGAAGCGATTTTCGGCCGAGCTCCTCCTCAATTTGTGGTTTTGCGTCTTTGTGTTTTTCTAACAAATGGAAGGACCTACAGTTTATACTAAGCCGCCTCCGAACGGCTGATGGTTTTATTACGAGGAGCCTATATTTCATGTCCGAAATACGCGAGCCCTGGCCTTCGGAATGGTAGTACCCAATGCTTACAACTCAGCTTTCGCGGCCGCGATAATAAATATGGTTATTACGATTATCAAGGAATAATTATAATTTTCTCTTTTACTTCATTTTAATTTTGTTTTTTTTTTAATTCGTATTTTACTTTATTGTATTTAATTGTGTTTAGTTTTATTTTATTTTATTTGATTTTGTTTTATTTTATTTTATTTTATTGTAAATTATTTTATTTTATTTTATTTTATTTTATTTTATTTTGTTTTATTTTATTTTATTTTATTTTATTTTATTTTATCGTTTTTAATTTTAGTTTTTTAAATTTAAGTTTTTACAACATTTTAGTTAGTAAGAGGACAACTTCACTTATGAGGGAAGGATTTCCTCGCGACGTGATTTTTCATTAAGTTCAAAGTATAATGGTCATTTATATTGTTTTAAGTATTTGTTCTTAAATGTTTATGACTTGGTATAAGTCACTGTATTATGTACACACATATATACCATACATATGTATCACATATACTTAATTGTATTTACATATAAACAAATTTTTAATGCCGGAAATTTCAAAATTAAGTCATTTCAAATTTTGTTGTTGGTATTGTTACTCATTACCCAGAACAGATCTGAAGGTGCACTATTATCGACTGCCACCAAGCGTAAAAAAGCCTCTCCTTAAAAAAAAGTGAAGAAAAAAGATCCATAAAGCATATGGAAATCATATAAAATTAATGCATTGGCAATTAATGTCAGGCGAACAGTGGAACATACCGATATACATATGTTAGCATGAATATGAACGCATAAGAAATTGACAAGTAAAGAAATTATAATAAAAATTGCTATACAAAAACAACAACAACAATAACATTAATAACGATATAGACAAACGGCGGGAAAGTATGACAAAGGTGTGGCATTTCACTCGCTCAATCTTTGAAAGCACCTTCAAGGGGTATCTGCTCATACGAATATGTACATATATGTGGTGTTATTTATATTTGTTTCTGTGTTAATATGTTTGATTTTGTGTTAAAATACATTTATTTGTATATATGTATGTGTGTAATATTTTTGTATTCACATGAATTAAATAAACTTTGATTTCATTTTCCATAACTACACAAGCCAAGCATACGTACGAGGGGAGGATCAGTGGTAGGCTGCCAGAAAAAAGGAAATTATGTGTAAATATGTATAGAATACATATGTGAGTAAACCGTTAAAAAAAAGTCATAAAAAATCGTTTTACCAACTATGAAAAAAGAACACAGTTTTACCTCAAGTCAAGGGTGACGAAATTTGAGCAACTTATTGGAGCTGATCGAGCAAAAGTTGAAACGATCAGCGCACAGCGATCAATACATACGATCAGCAGGTTGACTCACATGCGTGCTGTGTTTACAAAGACACTTGAGCTTTTGTATCTTAGCCGTGTATTGAAGGCGGAAGTATGTGGTGCCTGAAGAAGGTGGTGACACGATCAGCGATCGATTTTTGCGAGTCTAAAGTAGAAGCAGCAATGAGCATCACATACAACCTTATATAATAAACGCGTGTGCAATTAAAAATCGCCAAAGTGTACGACTTATGGTAGCCGAGCAAACGATCCTCTATCTGCGGTGATCAACGATCAGCGATCGTACACACGATTTACGCTGAAGTTAAGGTGATCGTCAGTATAGGCGGCGCCTTAATTTCAACACACACATACATAACATAGGTATATTTGTGTACTCAATTTTATTGCCTTTGAATGCTACATATATCTGTGGGACTTTTTACATTTTATTACTTTTCATTTCATACTTTTTTCGTACACTTTTCGTGGTGAAAAAAGAAAACAAAGAGACAACAATTCATTTGCCGGTCAATATGCGATTGCGTAGCGTAAGAAATATGCCAATATATAAAGTTCGGTGCTGTTCGGACGATCACACAAGCATACACGATCAATACCACTTAGGTGATCGCCCCACCCGCACACAGCACCGCAGAGAGTTGAGCTCAGTTCGCCGCTTGCCTTTCTATTTATTTATTTATTTTATTGAACCCAGAATGCTCTTGCGTTGGTGCGTTACTGAAGCGAAACAAGTGTTTAGTCACCCAGTTGTTGTACCCATGTCAGTCTGTCCGATCGTTCAACGAACGCTGCGTGTCCCCAGCAGGCAGGTATGGTTCGCTCGCAAAATGGGTGCTCCTCGTAAGTTGACTTGACCGGGCATGTGAAACAACTCGTAAATTCTTACGGCTGCCACTAAGGGACATGTCTGTACGAGTGTCTGCTGGTGAAGTGATCGCCGCAGCGTGGCTGGTGCTGTGCCGTATTGGACGCACCCCATTCAAACGAAATGAAATTCTTACTAAATTAACGAAGGAAGGAGAGGAAAAAGAAATACAAAAAAAAAAAAAATGTTTCCACGCTGCTCTTGAGTGCCTCGCTACACCTTGAATATATTGCGTTGTGGCGCTACATAGTCGGCTCGACTGTGCAACTACTGGTGTTCCATCATTTCGAGTTGACCATATTTGGTTAGGCTTCATTGAAGGTGCACCTTTGTTACGCTTGTGCGCAAGACAAACAACCAGCTGGCTGGCTGGCTGGCTGGCAGACAGGCGGACAGACGGACAGTCAGTTAGCAAGTACTCACATGTGCTTGGAAGCTCAGAACTCGTTGGTGTAATAAGTGGCAAGTTGTGGTGTGCAATGAGGCGACGCATACACCCCCATCTAAGCTTGACTCGTCTTCGACCGCTTGTCTTTAAGTCAGCTCATCGTTGGTTGGTGCTCTATTGCTCACTGTGATCTACTTACAATTTTTATATGTTCTGCTGAGGTGCACAGCACTGCGCGTCTAGTGTAATGGGTGAAGTCTGATTTCCGGCAAATAAATTAAACTTAATTCTTTTTGTTGTTCATCAAGTAATGGAAGCATGAAATTAAGTTTGCTCAATTAGTGTGCTCATAAATGGTATGAGGAAGTTGACTTGCTGGTGAGCTTTGACTTGCGCTTGTAAAAGTTTTTCAAAGAAAGAAAGCTGAGTGAGTTGAGTTGATTCTAGCCTCTCCCTGAGTCAGTAACTTTGTGATTTGGAGACTCTTGTGTAAATATTTTTCTATGAAATTCTTTCATTCTGCCTAAAGAGAGGGTACGAGTGTTTTAGCAAACCCTTCCAAAGTCAGAGTAGAATATAGTAAGTAGCTCTCCCTGAGCCTTAACGGCGCCACCTCGACTGGTGATAGATCTCTAATTCCACTTTAGAAGCCAAACGTAAAGTAAAAATCCTAGCAGAAATTGTTGAGATCTAATCACACGAAGGAATACTTCTGCTTGACAAAACAACGGATGATCAGAAGTGAACTTGGCCTTAGCCAGTGTAAATAGACATGCTCAAGGTGAGTGACAAAAGGGTTTTGTTCAGACGAAAATTAATAACAAAGAAATGTCGAGTACCCTTCTACTTTGATCGGCTTTTTTTGATGATGATGTTCCGTAGGAGCACTTATATAACTCCTGACTGAAAAATCGAAAATCTTGGCTATTCGATGTTGACCTAGATAACTCCTCTCCTCAGTAAGAAATCAAAATTCTTGAATCCCCAATGAACCATATAAAAATTATATACCTATTGATGGTGGCTACCGACTTTTGTGGTGCTACAAAGACGCGAATAAATGGAAACTGCACCTGGTGGCTCAGCTTGAACCTTTTTCTCTTTCCTTCCAGCGATCTAAGTTAAGCCTTAAGTTTCCCAATTAAGGCAAAAATTCCATTGTGTGTGGAGCTCATTGAGACGTTGTCAAAATCCGACGTAAGATCATGGATCATGGACAATAGGCAGTTGCTGAAAGAGCTCTGAATCCAAAAGTAAATAATTCAGTACACAAATTCGTTGGCCGAACATCTCAACATTTTTACTATCTGGGCTTCCCGCTATAAATATATGCAAGAGGGCCCTTTTATGAGTCGCAAGGGGAATAAATATAGTATTTTTGAAGAAAGCTCAGGACTACTACCTACCTATGAACGAAAATTTTCAAAGAAGGAGGAAGCGTTATAGCGTAAGAATAAATTCCCTGAGGGTTTATAACCAAAATAACGGGTCATAGCTGTTTCGTCTTTGTGACTGCCAGGCTTAAAGCTGTAAGCCGAATATACGTGTGTCTAGCTCTCTTATGAGACAGGGGTTCATATTCTATAACCGTTAAGATGATTTCGACCGAGTTCCTTTAATATGTAATTCATTCTTGTCCTTTCACACTAGTGGCAAATAAGCTGTAAGATATCGACAGTTGGATAAATTACGAAATAAACAGTATAAAGTTCCCTCCCGATCGGTCATTTTAGATTCGTGAAAAGATGCTCTAGACTTCTCTAATTCGTCAATTTTTTTGTTACCGAAAGCGTTCTTGAAAAAACCAAGAAGAGAGAGAGAGATAGAGAGAGAAAGAGAGAGAGATAGAGAGAGAGAGAGAGTGAGAGAGAGAGAGAGATAGAGAGAGAAAGGGAGAGAAAGAAAGTGAGACAGTGAGAGAGTGTGTGAGAGAGAGAGCGAGACAGTGAGAGAGTGAGAGAGAGTGTGTGAGAGAGGGAGAGTGAGACAGTGAGAGAGTAAGAGAGAGTGTGTGTGAGAGAGAGAGAAAGATAATACAACGGACTATGCTCTGACTTACCTTTCTATCTATTTACCTATGTACGTATGTTTTTCAAAGCTGAGTCATCTGCCAATTTACATATTTATTATGTAAATTGAGGCTCCCACAACTATAGTATCAATAGTTTCCCATCTGCATTGAATTTGGGGAGCCGCCAAAACTCAAAACTATTAAGAAATTACATAAATGATTTACAAGTGGGAAAAGAAAAGGGCGACAATTAGATACTTAAAGAACAGAAACAACAATAACAGAAGCACAGGATCACAAGAGGAGGAAATAAATTACAAAAAAAAAAAAAAAAATAAAATTAAAAAAAATAATATTAAAAAAAAATATAAAAAAATAAAGCACATAAAAACTTAAATAAAAAAAATTTGAAAATATAAAACCGAATTGAGAAGAGAGATGAGGCAACTGTCAATGGCTGATAAAAAATGTATTAAAGGAGCTCAACAAAAAGATGTCTATGTATGCATATAGGTATGTATATATGTCGCAATATGTTGAAAATCAACGCCATAAACCGCTGGACGATTTCATCAATAAACACACACACACATACATACACACCACTTATAAATTATTATACACAACTATATACAATTGTTGCCCGTGATGCCACGCCAGCGATAAGGTATTAAAAAGCAATTATAAGCAACAAATCTGTAAACATACAGACAAAAACAAAAAAAAAAAAAAAACAAAAAATTATTATGTGGATTTAACGCAACATTTAGAAGGTAATAAAAACACGCCGAAAAATTAACATAAAAATGTCACAAGATTTACACGATTCATATAATATATATATACATACATAGGTATATACATGTGTAGGCAAGGAGGCTGAGTGCTGAGTGGGAAAGCAGAGTTGAAAGGTAAGGCGGCGAAGTTAGAGACGAGGGGAGAGCGTGTAAGAACGGCTAAAAAGGTCGGTAGGTAGGTAGGTAGGTAGGTAAGTAAGTAGCAGGAGTAGCCATGAGGTAAGAAAGTTAGGCAATATTCTTCTGAGTGGCATGCCACACACATACATATACATATACATATTGAAGATAACCCAACTGCGCCATTCGCAATTTTATCGCTGCCGAAATATCTCAGCAACGCTACTCAAGACTATCTGCCTACTACCTACCCTGCTTGGTTGCTCCACCGCTTCCTACTCGTACCTACCAATCAGCTGAGGTACCTACGACAGTCAGCGCCGCCGAAATGGCAATCAATTTGAAAATGTAAACTTTGTGTTAATTCGACTATAAATTAAACGTTCGCATACAATAAATCCTAAAAATGTACAAAAATACACGAAAATTATTGATGACAAAGTTGGTGTACGTATGTACATTCGAGTATGTGTGTGTGTGTGCTGAAGTCATAAAACTCCCGCTTCTACACCATAATTGTATGTATGAATGTCTAATATGTATGTATGCATTTTATTACAATATATAGAATCGTCTCTAAGCGTCGCCAAGTTGAGTAATAAAAGTGGAGTGTGGAAAAAATTAAAAAAAAAATTAAAAAAAAATTGAAGAAAATAATTAAAAAAAAAAATTTTTTTTAAATTAAATTATTTATAATTTTAATATTGAAATTACAAAAAATGAAATTTTTAAAATAAAAGAATTCAAAAAATTTAAATTAAATTTTTTTTAAATAATAAATTAGAATAAAAAATTTTTAATTAAAAAAAATTAAATTAATATTTTTATGCAAAAGGAGTTAGTTAGAGTCAATAAAGTAGAATTTAAAATTTTAAAAAATCTTAAGTTATATATTATACCTCCAGCAGGTAGAGAGTCTAATGCTGCAACTACCCATCTTACATACCTCCCAGCCATAGCAACCTATCTTATATGTAAAAGCGCCATGCAAA
>JAWMAG010000011.1:387500-472500 GCA_037013455.1 Ceratitis rosa | reverse complement strand
TGAATAATAGAATCTGTAGTACAAAGGTCATATCTGATTTAATATGTCATATTTCCGTGAGTAATTTTTTTCAGATATTGCGATTGTTTAAACGAATTTTAGGCAAATTTGTATAATTCTGGTAGACAGCGCTTAAGTGATTATAACCGAGGCAACAATAGTGCACCAGTCGTTTCTTCTCTTCACCGTTCGAGGCCAATTGGAGACATCAAATGAAAGCAGTTCCTTCGCCACTTAATCTTTCCTTTAGGGTGGACGTCTTACTCTTTCTCTGCTTTCATGCTAACCACTCGGCTAACGCGGGCGCCATATACACAGCGGAGAACATTTGTTAGTTCTCAGTACAGTGAGTTTTCGAATGCCTCTGCCATCATCACCGATTGGGGATTCGGGTTCATCGACATCCGGTAGTTTCACTTTCTCTGCCATTCATCAGGCAGGTATGAGTATAACCTCATAAACTCGGATATCGGTCATCAGATTACCTACATACGAATCTTCCCGTCTCAAAACCTTCTGTAAATCGCCGTACTTTTTCATGAAGTTTTGGAACATTCCCCTTCTCAAGCTCTACATACACGTACTCACACGTTTTGGCCTCTTTCCTTTTTATCTGCAAATGCATCTAGTTTCTCTTTTTAGCTCTCGGTCCTGCTTTTCAACGTCTACCCTCCTAGTGTTTGTTGACGGGCATTGTTTGATACTCAGAGGCGGATGTGTACGTTTGATGCTACAAGAAAGTGATCTGAGTCGATGTTAGGACCTCTGAGAATGTGCACTTCTAAATCATTGAATATATGTCTTCCGTGTTTTATAGCACTGATCGTTATGGATAAGTTGTCCAACCACCCTGGCGGTAAAATCGCAAAACACGGTTTTGAGTTTATAACAGGGGCAGCGCTCACACGAGTATGTGCGTTTTAAGTGATCATAGAACATATTTTTGGTCATATCGTTCTTCCCATCCATGCGGGCGTGGCATAAAATAGCGATAAATTGAAAAAGTTTGTTTTGATGAGAGATATTGCGAGGAGTTCATCGGGGTCTCCTCCTCGTTTTCTCTCCTTGTCCCTCGTCTATCACACTTCTTTGAAGGCAGTGAGGTTAGGCTTAATTTTTACAAGAACATTAACCAAAAGGGTAGCAACATATTCCCAATAAGGGACCGGACATTTCAAGTGCTTAAATCTTGATCCTGTTCGAGTCATAAATAATCGCTTCAGGGCGCTCCCAGGGAAAAGGCTGTCAAAAACTTTTTCACTACACAAACATCAAGAAAGTATTGATTTCTGTTTACAGATATTTTCAACTCAGAAAGAAGTACAGAGTCCGCCATCTAGACCTTCGGCATTTCAATATTGAATAACTCTGTCGGTTTTTACCCGATTTTGACAATGACACAATACACACCGAAAAAACGTGATGAAAACTGAAAGATATCAAAGTTCCTCAATGTTGAAATACCGAACGTCTAGATGGAGCACCCTGTATGACGTATGTCTTCCTTCTTGGCCTTTGGTTAAGTGAAAACTATGATCTTTTCTTGTTGGAGTGCGGTTTTACCCGCAGTCCTCCCATCGAAATCGATCAGCCTGAACTTCTTTGGGAAAGTCCAACCGTAGAGCTCCATCTTTCTGACAATCCTGATACCGTGTAGAAGTTATTATGCGTTCAAAGGGCTCGAAGAAGGCAGCCATGAATACATCAAAGTTTTCCTCCTGCGGATTAGTTGTTCAATATTTTACCAGCGATAAGGCAGGCCTGCCGTAAGAGGTGACTGAAATCCAATAGTTCTAGCGTCAGTCGGGTCTTTATACCGGAACGACCCGGACTTTTATACGGCCAAAGACTGTCACTACCGCAACAATCCATAAAAACTATTTTGAGGAATATTTTTGCGGTTACAACAACAACTACGCCAATGTTTTCTTTCATCCCCCCAGCTGAAAAATGTTATAAGATTTTATTCAACTTGCGACAGGGTCTCTTCTATTTAGTAGGTCATTGGAGTAAGTTTCACGATATATTAAGCGTTCTAAGAATATTATATTCCCCCAAGATACACACCCTGTTCAACTTGGTACTAGTACGGTAGCGCCGCGTGTCTATCATAATTAAAACGCTCCATTAGGCACACAACTCAGCACACCTCAAGCCAATCTCGCGACTATATAGTAGACCGCGTTACTTGTAATTGTGTCGGACAATCAAGAAACGTAGCAAAGAGGCTTGGCGCTGTGGCACATGCCGACTGTGCGTTGACCTTAATCCCTGCCACATTTGATTTGTGTTGCAAAAATCGATGTACGCGTGCGACACTAATGACGTGAGCTCAAGTCGAGTGCAGCAAGTGCATGAAGAAAAGAAGAGTAGTAGTAGAAAATGACTAGAGAGGGCTTATAATGGCGATGGTGGTGGTGATGATGATTTTAGTGAAGTTTATTGTAACGACTCTGTATCTGAAGAGTCTTTCTGGGTGACAAGCTGCTTTATGCGAAATTAAGCAGCTGAAAAGCAGTACCAATTGCAGAAAACGAACGAACAAATGTGATTGCTGCCAGACTTGGTTGCTGTAGTTGCTGATTTTACGCAGGCTGATGATAGCAGTGTTTGTTGTTAACTCCGTCTTTCAGCTCTGAGCTGAGTTGAGCTTCGGCTGCTACTCTTACCTGTCGTTAATTGCACAGGAAGCTTGGCATGCCATTGCAATGACGCGTTTAGGCGCCAAGCTGTAGAGTTGAAGTTGGCTCCTACCTCCACATTTCTTCTCCTTCTTCTTCTTCTTTTCCCCTCCTTCTTAAATGTACGACTTAAGCTTACAAACTGGTTCTTCATTAAACACAAACGGATGAAGTTGACTTTAAGTCCTCGGTACAAAAGCTACTGTCAACATATCGCATTGTTTGTGTCACCTTTTAGTGGAGTTGTAAGTATTTTTGAGTCCCAGCGCAACTATTGGTACGGATTGAATATGTTTGTTCGCATAGTTGTTGGAAGAATCTATATATAATACATATATATAGAATGAAAAGAGCTACTCTTGGTAAACCAAAGGGCCTCTTCTTAACGGCTGGGCGAAGGAGAAATGGTTCGACTACTTTGAAGTCTTTCCAAGCTACTGAAATAAACTTCCGATAGCTTTGTAACAACTTACAAAGCGACCCTTGGAAGTAGCTGACCAATAAGTCCACAGTTTACAAGTTTGGGAGTAAGAAAGCTTCCGAAAGGACGACTGAATACCTCTTCAGTTTATCACCGAAGCAAAAAGACACTTATGAGCTCTTAAAAAGGAGCCTTTCTGAGGTATACTTGCCTAGGGTAGAAACTCCGTACATTACCTTATTACGACTCACAGGCAGATGGTCATACAGCGGGCCCTTAAGCCTTTGTAGAACTTCATAAAGCTCCACTCACTATAGAAGAAAAGTTCCGAGCTGCCTTAAGAGATCCACGCAAAAACTAAGCGTGGAATACCTAATGGTTTCACTGACCGAGCTTCTCACACAGTCGACTTCTCGTTAGATGAATTCATCTTTTTTACCAGGATCGAGGTTATTTTGTGAATTCTGGTGCGGTATTGTATGTTGACCTCAAGAGTGCAGTGGTTTGTAGTACACACTACCAGACGGAGGATCATGGGTTCGAATCCTGGCCAGACCAATACCCGAGGCTATTGAAAAAACTTTTTAAAGTCCTCGGTAAGGAATGCCAACCACTCCGAATGTTTTTCTGGCATGAAGTAAGTGATATAGGAAGGCTTAGCCCAATGGAGAGCTCTCTTCGTCCTTAACGAAATTTTCAGTAGCTACCAAGTGGTTCTCCTTCAGACTAGGGTGCGTAGGCTTTTTCTTACCATATCTATCCGGTCCGAGCTGATCCTACCCTCCTCGTAGGAGAACCCTTCTTGCATATGCCATAAACCGCTTGACCGAAACCAATACAAACCTGAAAATGGCTTTCCCATAATCTTCGGTGACGCACCTCGGTAAGGAATGTCAACCGGTCCGAAGTCATGCTTGAAGCCATGTAGTTACCAGGTAGAGACTTGTTTAGACTAGGGTATGTGAGCTTTTTCAAACCGTGCCTATCCTGTCTTAGCTGATGTTCCCACCATGTAGGCGAACGTATCGGAAAACGGGTTTCCCATAGTCTTCCGTGACTACCCTCGGTAAGGAATTTCAACCGCTCTAAAGTCATGTGTGAGAGTTTCCGAGTCCAATGAAGAGCTCACTTCGTTTTTAACGGAATTTGTAGTAGCTACCCGGTGGATATTCGTTTAGACTAGGGTTCATGGATACTTTCTTAACGTATCTTTGCGGTCCTAGCAGTCATATAGTCCATGTAGGTAAACCGCAAATCGGAATTTGGGGTTTTCATAGTCTTTCTTGATGCCTCTCCCTAAGGAATGTCAACCGCTCTGAAGTTATGTGTGAGGGCCTTCGAGCCCAATAGAGAGCTCACTTATTCTCGCTCATAATGGAATTTTCAGTAGTTACCAGGTAGATACTTGTTTAGATTAGGTCTCGTGCGGTCCTTATGCGGTCCTAGCTGATCTATAGTCCATAAGCCGTTGAACCGAATCCAATACTGAACAGGAAACGCGTTTTCCATAGTCTTCTGTGAGCTTAACTTCAGTTGAAAAGAAACATAAATTTCTCTATTTTGAGTTCGCAGGGAAAAGTACAGCGGAGGTCGATCAAAATGAACTCCCTCCCTCGTTAAGCAACGCTCTATGTCCGTTCCTGGTGGACCTTCCGAGCTGAGCTAGTGCTACGTCGGGCTCCGTCCGACATCTGGTGCCCAACGAGCTCAGCTCTTCCTTCCTCTACGCGTGTGCTATTGTTGTTTTTCATGCAGCAGATTTTCTTGTACGCTGTTGGCCACTTGGGCCACGTATTAATCACACCGATTTTGCTTGATATGAACGCGTGATTTTTGCGCCTTTCCATGGCGTACAATTTAATAATTTCTCTTATTTCCTTAGCCACAGCTTACATTTTGTATTTTGCGTTAATTTCTTGCTTTAGTAAACCTTTTGTTGTGCCTGCCCTCCGCCCTCCTTCTCCTTCAACGTTAAGTGCAATTTATCTCCGACCGAGAGACCGACCGACCGCCTCAGCTGAGCAACAGCAGCAGCAACAAGTCGCCCGCCAATCAACTCTTTCTTTAATGGCACACTTTTGCCAACTATCTTCGCTGTATTGTTGTTTTTGTTGTTGCTGTAATTTTCACAATCTCTTGCCAAAATTTGACACAAACACATGTGCAACATCCGCGTGCAATTAATCAAATACAGTTGCGAGGGTAATTAGTTGATGGTGTCCCACTGGTCGCGCTGTCTCTTGGCTCTTGCTTCGCGGGCGGTTAGCGGTTGGCGGGTGAGTGGGGTACCGATTGTTGAGTGGGCTCATTCATACATATTTATTTACGACAAAGGGCGCTCACATTTAATGGATGAAATTAAGCTGCAACGGATTTACCGTATGTGCCACAGATAAGCCGAGGGACAGCAAGTGACAAGTGATACAGGTGGTCGCCATTAATGGAGGAATGTGGCATGGGCGTGTGTGTATGTGTAGGTGTTTTAGAGTGCGCCTGTGTGTGTGTATTGAAGGCGTTTCAACGTGGAATTATGACAAAGATAAGCAGTAATGGCAGTGGTTAATAAATAAAGAGAGATGAGTTTTAAGTGAATTGAAGATTTTTGACTTTATTAAGATTCGTGGAACATGGCAAATGTGCGTGTGCGTCTGTGTGTGTGTCTTCGGTGAAGAATGGAATTTTGAAAAATTCACGCTGATAAAAATGAAATTATAACATTTTGTGTTAAGGAATTTTGTTCTCCGATGAAGCATTTTTAGTCGAAGAACAGCTTTTCGGTTGAAGATTTTTGTAGGCTTTTCGAAGTTTAGCTTCCCTTACCGGCTTCCTGCTTTTTTCGACAAGAAAACATTGAAATATTGTGTCTTGAAGACGAAGTCATAAATTGTTTGACTGAAATCGGTATCTTTAATAGTAAATTTATACCGTGATGGCCGCAGAGGCCATTATAGTTTGTAGTGCGTGCTACCATGCGGAGGGATCTGGGTTCTGGGTTCCAATCCGGGTTAGACCAGCATAGGATCCTCGGCAGGCAATAATAACACCTCCGAGTACATCTCTGACATGAAATATAAAGGTCCATATAAATACTTATTACTTGCTTGGGTAGGGCGCAGAAAACACGGTGGGTACTTCCTGTTGGAAAAAGAACTTGGTCGAAAATTTAGAGGTTAGAAAGCGCCAACTACTTTGGTCTCAATATTCAAAGAGGGCCTCTTCAGATCATTGTAGATCATCTCCACTCTTAGTCGAGTATGATCACTCGTTGCAACTTTCTCAGAAAGAGGTCGACTTTAGAGAGTCACTGAGACCAAGCGAACCAAATAGTACCACAATGGAAGATGCTTGAGGCGAGCTTACTTTCTCAGAATGTAATCTTGCATGTTTAGTATTAAGAAGAAGATGGGAAAAGTCTCGGTTCTTTTTGACCTTTGTAAGGTGTCATGGGATGGCAGGGAAACTCTTATTTCCTTACTTACTTTACTGGTGTAGACACTGCTTACGTGATTATAGCCAAATTTATAGCAATTGGAGATACCAAGTAGAGCCAGATCCCTCCCTACCTGGTATTTCCAGCGGAATGGAGGTCTTCCTCTTTCTCTGATTCCACCGGCGGGTACTGAATCTATTATGTTCAAAGCTGCACTATTCTTCCATCCATCCGCTGTTTCTTGATATATCTCATACAGCTCATCATTCCATCGGCTGCGTTATTCGCCGTTATCAACTCGTAGAGGACCGTAAATCTTACACAAAAGCCTTCTCTCGAAAACTCCTAATGCCGATTCATCAGATGTTGTCATCGTCCATGCCATCGCACCATATAGCAGGATGAGAACGATGAGCGACTTGTAACTTGGCGCTCCTTTGTATGACCGATGTGGTAAACGTCACAAGAACTTACTCGCTTTCGCCCTTGTCCCGTCCATCGCACTTCTTGAACGGCAGTGATGTCAGCGTTTATTCTTACGAGACATCAACCAACTGCGCAGCGCCACCTTCCCAATTAAGGGTCCGGACATTCCTGGTGCATGCCCTCAAATCATGATCCTCTAAACATTTGAGGGGCTCGTCGTCAGAGGGGGGTCTCTCATCCTAGGCATGAATAAATTTTTCATTGGGGCTGGTTTCTATGTGGCGGATCCCAAACCCATTGCACAACCTCGAAACACAAGCGCACAAGGGAACTCCTACCAAAAATAATTAATTGGCTCTGTAAGGTCCGGAGAAAACCCGAGCCTACATGGTAGAAAACAGCACCAGCTCCTTTTTCGGTTTGACTAAGTAGGCGAGTCTTATCTGCATCAGAGCAGTTATAGCAAATAAACCCGATTTCATATTGACACTGCTGGTGCAACTATTTGTTGAGTTTTAGATCGGTTTATGATCCGGAGATGTAAGTATTCTGCTATACTTCGGCTTACAAACTTCTCTGCCTACAAGGGGAAAGCAATAAACTCATGTACCAAGGATTAGAGGCTCAACACAGCTTCGATGGTGTAGTTTTTTGTTATCGGAAACCCACCAAACATATAGAGTTTGGGATACTAGTCCGAAAGACGCTTTGACTCCATTTCTGAGCATTCAGATCACTACGTGTTCGAGTTCGTAGAATACTCCAGCTCTGAATGTTTTCTATGCAGTACCCGCCGGTGGAAGCAGAGAAAGAGGAAGACCTCCACTCCGTTGGAAAGACCAGGTAGAGAGGGATCTGGTTCTACTTGGTATCCCTAAGTTCTTCAATGAAGATGGCAGCTCTGACTAGTGGCTATCCAATTTAGACTGCTGTAATATGAAGAAAAGTCTGTCCGACTGTATCAGCACGAGATTTTTGAAGAAGGACATGCGTAGGTCACCATAAAAGTTTCCTCTCGAAGGTTAAACATTTCATACACGTTCACTAAATCCTAAAGTAAATTTCGTACTTCAGACCAGCAGATGCAACTCCTTCTCAAGGATTAACACTTCTTCCATACTTCCTTCCTATTTTTCTTCTTCTTTTCTATCGTTTTTAAAGAAGAGTTTTATGCCAAGTCATGCAGTCTTTGGGGTTGAAAGCAACTGCAAAATCCGATTTGAATTCGAAAGGGAAATCCAAATCCAAAATCATAACCTCTTTGAACAGCGAACAGGTGATGTCAACTCACCCCCAATGGTGTCTCATGTACCTTGCCACATGCAAACATATGCACGAGTGTAGGTGTTATATGTGACATTAATGAGTTGCATGTCCGGTGCCAAAGGAATACGGCTGAGCGACTGCCAGACGTGTGCCAGCACAGCAGCAGCATCTCCCTTTGGATGAGAGAACACGAAGAATATGAAAGAATTAATGAGGACAATTAAAACTATGCATGCAGAACAAGTTATTTATGCAGAAGATGGAACAACAACAACAAGTCAACTCCATTCAAGCAAAAAAAAAAGTATCGAATTCCCATTGGCACCATTCGACCAGTGCCAACCACGCCGCGAGCAAAGCCAGCCAAGACGAGTGAACTCTTTCGAGCTGCAGCCAGTGTATGTGAGTGTGTGGGTGAGTGCGTGTATTTAGGTGTGAGAAGTGTTTTGTGTTTGTGCATCAACAACAGCTGGACGCATGTCCTTTATGCTGCGCTAGCGTGCTGTATGACGCATGCCGCATGCCACATGCAGCGCAATCAAACAACCCCCAAAGGTCTGCGGGGGAGAGTTGAGTTTAAAACCGCCAAACAACTCTTGACTATTTGTGGAGTTGGTCAGCGGTCGGCAAGTATGTGTGTGTGTGTGTGTGTGTGCGTGTGTGCGTGTGTGCGTGTGGCATATTGATTTCTTTTGTGTCGCTGACGCCACTACAAAAACAAACAACAATCGAGCAATTGAAGATCGAAGACAAGTAACGGAAAAACAAATAGAAAACAGCAAAAAAAAACGACAACAACAACAAGAATAATAACAACAACACTCCGGCAAGCGAGTGGCGTTGCACCGGTCCATTTCACTGATTTCCTTGGAATTTTGGGCGGCAGCTGGTTTGCCGCTGAAGTCCATTGGCTTTGTTGGGGGTTGTGGATTGTTGTTGATTGTTGTTGTTACTAAAGGATCAAAGTGCTAAAAGGATAACTATTTTGAGGCTGCAAATGACAGGCAATTGTATGATATCGATGGCGCATGTGACTTGTCTACATATGTATATATGTATGCATGTATGTATGTTAATATGTATGTATGTGTGTGTATCTGTCTCCGTATGCATTTAGATGAGCTCTGATTTCATTGTGGGCATTTATTTATTGAATATGTGTCTAACTTGACATTAGTTCATGTGTGACCTCGGCCGGAGCAGGCTGAGATTTACATAATTTGATTTACATTAAAAGGATTATGAAGTTTTCCATTAAATGTTGGCAACTTAACACGTGCAGGATGGTTTCTTGAACCTGATTATGCTCGAAGACTTAATATGAAGGCGGTAGAAAAAAGAAACCCTCACAACTACGTCACCCAGACTGAGAGGGAGGTGTGAGAACATTTTTAGGTCTCCCTAGGCTTGAACTTCGGGCAGCAGAACTCAATGTACTGAACAATATAAGTGTGTTTCCTGATTGTCGTATCTTCATGTTCTCTCAAAAATAGCTCTCCTTATTTGAAAAGGCTCCAAACACTCACTCGAATATACCGGATACAATCTAAAGCTCACAATGACCTTGCAATGGTGCGCATTCTCTTAGTAGCAATCTTATTCGCCAGTTTTTAGTCCTGTGTTAGGAAATTCCATGAGAGAGCTCCTTCTGACCCTGCGCGAATCGCAATTGTTCGACTAACCAGCAATCACTTGTTGGAAAGGCTCGACAGCCTACCTGAGCATACCAGATATACATTAGAGGTCATAAGGACCATATGACTAGGCACGTTTCGGTAGTAGTACCACTTATTCTACAAATTTTAGCTCAAAGTGCGGAGACTCTTTGTACTATTAGAGCTCCAGCCAACCCAGCGCGGCTATAGTTGAGTTCTCACGTCTTGCCATGGTTTCGACTACCCAACTTCTCAGATATGCTATAAAGGCCAGACGAGCCTTACTTTATAGTTATCGCTCCGAGTGAGAAAATTTCATTTACTGCGTGAGTTCTATCCGACCCTGTGCGGCTCGAAGTTAACCGGACGACTAGCGACGAATTTGAAGTAGGTTCTAACTAGTCACTCTACCAATCCAAGCCTCCGGACTTGCAAACATCCAAGTAGCAGAACTACTTACTCTCCGGATTCTAGCTTCGAGTGACAAAAATTCACTTTCTGCGTTGGCTCCTTTCGGTACAGCATTGCTCGAGTTTATTGGTAATATCAGTTGTCAACTTGAAGGAGGATCTGACTCGCCGTGGAAATCAGATCCGTAGCAGAGGCTATAAGGAATTCGGTACTATAAGCTTCCTCGTATTTTCAACTCATTCGACGTGCTGATGCACTATTAAAATATTGCCATGCGGTCGGATCATGTCGACCCACAGCTCAGACTCACTACGTCTCGCCTTCTAAAGAAATCGCATTTCTCCTTTCAGTTAGCTTCGGCTCCACCTTACATTAGTTCAGGATGACCCACGTTAGCTAGTTCGTTATTGATGTAAATGCTAATCTCATCGGACGAAGTGGCGCACCGGAGTATAAAGTGGACCAGCTTCAGGTGAAAAAACACTGAACCAGTAAATTATATAATTGAAGGCAATGGAGCAAAGATTATTATCACTTTTCCATAAGCTACGTCCTTCCAGGGAGCCTCTTTGTTTTAGTAGAGTTCGGAGGGACCGATTTTCAGACAGCTCATAAGCACATTAAGCTATACTCAGGTAGGTCCGCCCGCGTGTCCGCACCTCGAGCCGTCTAATTTGAGGTTGAGCTCTAGTGTGTGGATGTCTGATGACTAATCACTTTCTATCTACTTAACGGTGCTACATTCTTCCACGAACTCCGCCACATACATGTTCTATAGAACAAAACAATTTTGACTTTTGGGCCGTCGTCCTGTGTCTAACAGAATGGAGTTGTGGTGAATATTATGAGATCCAGAAAGAGAGCAACTCAGTTTGTGTGTATGCTAGGACCCAAACGGTCATGGGTTCGGTATACACAAAGACTAAAAATGGAATGGAAGGAAAAGAGTGCAGGAAAGAAATCCATCAGTCATTCATTGCAGCTTAAACCTCTGGATCCCTCCATTTTTTGGGAGGACATCAAGACGCAAACCACATATGAGTGATGAAAACCGGCTGAGAATTCCTTAAGTGGCTATAAACATTGATATTTTTGAAAAGAATTTGCTTACCGAAAATTTTGATTCCGTATCGGTCTCAGAACATTACCCTGATCTTTCCTTAATTTCTAGAATAGAAACTTTTTTCCCTTCCACAAGACATAAAATCCAATTCTCTACAACTCTCTGCTTCCCTGAGCAAGCTATTCTCCTTGAAATCTTCATTTTTAGACTCAACTTTATTTTTCAAACACCTTCCTCTTTCTTCAAAATAGATTTTCTGCCCAATTTGTTGCAATCAAATCTGAAAAGCGATAAAAGAAATAAAATATTTATTTTGTTTTTGTTGTTGTTGTCATTTGTAAACTCCTAATAACTTAATGACCCATTCAATTAAATTTAATCTTTACTAATAAACACATTTTGCATTGTTTTGCTAAGAGAATATATGTATATATGTATGTATGCAATTTACACCTCGGGCTACCACAAACACATACACACATATACACATCCATATATCAGTACAAGCGCACGATCACCGCTGCCACTTGCAACTTGGCATTGTTTGTTCATGTAAAATTTATGAAATTCAGTAGACAATTTTTCAAATAAAAATTTTATTTTACGCAAAAAACTCCAGCAGAGTCGGAGGCAGAGGCGACCGCAAGCCGCTTAAGCCAACGCGCGACTCATATGGGCACGTCAGCCGGACGGGTAAGTGTGACTGCCCACCTACAGACGCAGGCACATACATTCATACACATACGAGTACGTAGATATTTATTGTAATATTCTCTTGCCCACCAACGTCTGCGTGTCGGACAGTTAAATTGCATTTTGCAACTGTAAATAAAAACATCAAATCTATTGAAAGTCCAAAAAAAAAGAATAAAAAACGCCAACGATTGCCAACAAATGACTTTTGCGTTGACTCACCACCACAGCCAAACGCACATTTCCTAACTTCTTGGCTACAAAATAAACTCATCATAATCATTAAAAAAATTGTGGGTGCTAAATAAACGTCAGATGTGTTGTTGTTGGTACCGAGCAGGCAGAGGCGACGCTTGCCGTTGGTCATTTGAACACGCAGCTGAGTGGTTTGTGGTTAGTTGTTTATTTGGTTGGTGGCTTGACCCCGGTGACCTCTGTGTCGGTAGTCGGACGATGGCTGGAAAATGAAGCTGTATCAACGAAGCGATTAGCGGCACTGAGAAAAATCGGTGGTGAGATAAAAATAAAGTGAATTATACGAAATGAAAAAGTGGAAAAAAAATTAAAAAATAAACTCAAGTGAGATGAAATCAAAGCAAATAAAATTAACTAAAAAAAATTAAATAAAGTAACATAAAATAAATTAACATAAATAAAAAAAAATAAAATAAATAATAAAAAATAAAATAACATAAAATAATATAAAATAAGCTAAAAGAAGATAAAATAAAATAAAATAAATTAAAAAAAATAAAATAAAATAAAATAAAATAAAATAAAATAATATAAAATAAAATAAAATAAAATAAAGTAAAATAAAATAAAATAAAATAAAATAAAATAAAATAAAATAAAATAAAATAAAATAAAATAAAATAAAATAAAATAAAATAAAATAAAATAAAATAAAATAAAATAAAATAAAATAAAATAAAATAAAATAAAATAAAATAAAATAAAATAAAATAAAATAAAATAAAATAAAATAAAATAAAATAAAATAAAATAAAATAAAATAAAATAAATAAAATGAAATAAAATAAAATAAAATAAAACAAAATAAAATAAAATAATATAAAATCAAATAAAATAAAATGAAATAAAATAAAATAAAATAATATAAAATAAAATAAAATAAAATAATATAAAATCAAATAAAATAAAATGAAATAAAATAAAATAAAATAATATAAAATAAAATAAAATAAAATAAAATAAAATGAAATAAAATAAAACAAAATAAAATAAAATAAAATCAAATAAAATAAACTAAAATAAAATAATATAAATTAAAATAAAATAAAGTAAAACAAAATAAAATAAAATAAAATGGAATAAAATAAAATGAAATAAAATAAAACAAAATAAAATAAAATAAAATAAAATATAATAAAATAAAATAAAAAATATAAAATAAAATAAAACAAAAATAAATTAAAATAAAATAAAATAAAATGATATGAAATGAACTAAAATAAAATAAATAAAATAAAATAAATAAAAAAAAAAATTAAATGAAACGAAATAAAATACAGTAAAAAAAGTAAAATAAAATAAAATAAAATAAAATAAAATAAAATAAAATAAAATAAAATAAAATAAAATAAAATAAAATAAAATAAAATAAAATAAAATAAAATAAAATAAAATAAAATAAAATAAAATAAAATAAAATAAAATAAAATAAAATAAAATAAAATAAAATAAAATAAAATAAAATAAAATAAAATAAAATAAATAAAATAAAATAAAATAAAATAAAATAAAATAAAATAAAATAAAATAAAATAAAATAAAATAAAATAAAATAAAATAAAATAAAATAAAATAAAATAAAATAAAATAAAATAAAATAAAATGAAATAAAATAAAATAAAATAAAGCAAAAAAAAATAAAATAAAATAAAATAAAATAAAGTAAAATAAAATAAAAAAATAAAATAAAATAAAATAAAATAAAGTAAAATACAAAAAAATGAAAAAAAAAATAAAATAAATAAATTAAAATAAAGTTAATTAAAGTTAACTTAATTGAAATGAAAAGTAATAAGTTGAGAAATTTAAAGAAGTATTAATTACAATTTTTGTTCCATGTACCCACAAACATCAACAAATTGCCATTATGCGCCAACTCAAAACATTTTGACCAGCATTCAATAAAAAATATGAAGGAATCGGTAATAACAATAAATGTGATGGCTAACAAGATAGTGAAAAGCCATCAGAAAAAATAATAATAAAACACAATTAAATGGAATGGCGAATCAATAATGCTTTAGACGAAAGAAAAATTGCAGAAGGTGCTAATTTTAAGCTTTTATAGAAAAGAATTAAGATATTTTATACTTTTTTTTTTTTAATAGAGTTAAATTTGTTGTAAAACCCGGATGTGCTTTAGCAGAAATTAAGTTAGCTATGGCTAAAAGGTGAGCCATACGAACTGCTAGTTGTAAAATATTTATTTCAATAAATTAATAGCTTATATTAATTTTGCAAACATTTTTTTTAGTAATTTAAAGAAATAAATTTTAAATGTTTTATTTTTGCAAAATATTATTTTTCACATAGAAAAGAATAAAAATAAGGTTATTTTATTGCCTTAAAGTAGTTAAATGCTATTTTAAAATTTTTTAATAAATGTCTAAACATAGATACATATCCGTAAATGTATTTGCTTATTTAAATGCACTGAATATATTAAAGTTATATGTATGCATTGTGCTTAGAAAACCCTCCGGAAATATTCTTTAACTAATTTATTGTTGCCACAAATGATTTTTTAATTCTATTCATGGTGATTTTGGCATTGATTTTGATGGGCGCCGTTTCTTTTTTGCCACAAATTTGCAACTTTATTTCGCAAAATATTTATTTTATTTTATTTTTGGCAATTTTTCTAACAAATTTGCATTATATTTATTTATTTTTTTTTCTTATTTTATTTTGTATAATAGCTATTAGAGGCCAACCGAATCAAGAAAATATCTAATTTGCCACTGGCGCTTTTTTTTTGTATTAGCAATTTTTCCAGCTGCTTACCAACTGTGCGTTAATATATATAATTTTAACATAAATAATATGCATACAAAGGCGAAATAAAAATATTTGTAATACCACAGCATCAACAACTAATATTATGTAATTATGTGAATGGCTGCTGCAGTGCACAAAGAAAACGTAAAAAAAATGAAATAAAATAAATGCAAAGAAAATAGAAAAAAAAAAATAAAAATTAAAAAAATTATTTAAAAAACGCGAAAATATTTATTGTTGTTATTTACGCTGCTGAATAAATGCTGATTGGTCCGATAATTGCAGCTAAAATACACTCACATTCATTCTTGCATTTATTCACTCGTTCATTCAGTCATCCATTCATTTATTTACTAATAATGCAATTTTCTTTCTATTTTGGTTTTTGATATTTAAAATTTCATACAACTAGCATTATGTGTATGTGTGTGTTTGTGTTTATTTTTCGCTTTTTTTTTTTGAATTGCAAACATTTACAAATCGCGGTCAAGATCACCAGTTAACCGTTATACTCACTCGCTCTACGAGCGCTTCCCATTACTATGTATGTAATTCTCATTGATCGGTAGGCATTTTCAGTCAGTTCGTCGGCCGGCTTTGCTTTGGTTTTAGGCTGCGTCAGCCACTCAGCCAATTATTGCATCTCGTATTTTTCGCCCATAAACTTCCGATTGCAGCGCCGTATTGATAATTTTGCAGAACTAATTGTTGCATTTTGAATGTTAAATGTTGCATTGTGCTTTGTTTGACGCTAATCTCAGTGTCTCAGTGCGGCGCAGCCGTTTGGCATTTAGCCGACTGACTATTCATGGCTAATTGTTCACTGCTTCGGCCACAGAAATGGAGGTCATGAACAAGTGCTGCTGCGCTTTTTATGGTTCAATTCATATAAATCGATAATGAGATATTGTAATCGGGGTATTTGATTTAATTGACCATTTTCAAAAAAAAAAATAAAAAATAAAATAAAAATAAAAAAATTGAGTAAAGTTAATTCAATGAATTCTGCTCATTTCGATTGGTTGGTCTTGAATCTTGGTGTCCAAATATAGTAGACTAGATGGATTTTTTGACCTCAAATATGGATCAGAATCCTTGACGATATCACACTGGAGAGAGACATCGCATCAAATGTAGAGTGTACAGTGGTTAGAAAAGTCCCAGACACACATCGTTCGTTTCCTTATCCAGTCTGGAGAATGTGCGGTTGTTGAGGCCTATAATGTCAATACCGTCGGCGTACGCCAGCCAGCAATTAGTTAAAAAAGTCACACGATAAGGAATCACCTTGTCGGAAACCTCGTTTGGTATCGAACGGCTCGGAGAGGTCCTTCCAGATCCTAACCGAGCTTTTAGTGTTGCTTAGCGCCAGTTTACACAGTCGTATAAGCTTTGTGAGGAGACCAAATTCAGACATAGCGGCGTAGAGGCAGCTCCTTTTCGTGCTGTCGAAAGCGGCTTTAAAATTGACGAAGAGGTGGGGTGGAGGGTTGTCGATCATGTTTTCACGGATATTTTCCAAGATTTGGCGCATGGCCTGAAGCTATACTGATAAGGTCCAATCATTTTGTTGACAGTGGGCTTTAGTCTTTCACACAATATGCTTGATAGGACCTTATAGGCGATATTAAGGAGACTTATCCCACGTTAATTGGCGCAGACTGTGGGATCGCCTTTTTTGTCAATTGGGCAGAGCACACTTAGGTTCCAATCCTCGGGCATGCTTTCAACCGACCATATTTTACAAAGAAGCTTATGCATGCACTTTATCAGTTCTTCACCGCCGTATTTGAATAGCTCGGCCAGTAATCCATCGGTCTCCGCCGTTTCTTCATAGTCGGGTAACGCAACAACTTTTCCATCGTCATCAATTGGAGTTTTGGGTTCACCATCTCCGGGTGTTTCATCTTCACTGCCATTCAGCAGGCTGGAGAAGTGCTCCCTCTATAAATCGAGTATACTCTGGGTATCTGTGACTAGCTCACCTCCCTGGATCCCACAAGAGTTTGCTCTGGTCTTGAAACCTTTCGGAAGACGCCGTCGTAGAATTTTCAAGTATTACCCTTGTCGGCCAGCTTCTCAAGCTCCTCGTACTCACGCATTTCGGCCTCCTTATTTTTTCCCCTGCAAATGCGTCTTGCTTACCTTTTCAAATCTCGGTATCTATCCCACCTCGCACGTGTTGTGGTCGGTTGCGAAGTAGACAGTCTGCTTTCTCTCCACCGCGACACGGCAGTCCTCATCGTAACAGCTATTTTTGCGACCTTTACGAAATCCAATAGGTTCGTTTGCAGCTGCAACGTAGGGAGCTGATGAGTGCTTTCAGAGAGCAGGTGTGTGAGTCGAGTAGAAAACCGCTCCGCAGTCTGTTGTGATTGCAGCTTTTCAGCGTCGAACCTTCCTTGTGTTTGTTGACGGGCGTTCTTTGGTACACAGAGGCGCGTGTGTATCTTCGCTGGGACAATATAATGATCCTAGTCGATATTAGGACCTCGGAACGTACGTACGTCTAAAACACTGGACTTACGTCAATCACAACATCATGGATTTGGTTGAGAGTTCTCCGTTCTGGAGACAACCAAGTATCTTGGTGAATTTTATATGAGTTTCGGTGTTCGGAGCTTGGTGCATAGGTACGTTCGCTTTTAGTAGATACATCCACATTAGCATCTTCCAATTCCGGCTCGAAAAAGCCATTAATTCTGGCTCTATAAAGTTCCACATTGACTAGGACACCAGGAATACAGCACACCAAAAGTGAGCTTCATCACTGAAAAAAAGTTTCTTGTGAAAATCCGGAGCGGTAGCCATCTTATATTGAGACGTGCGACGCGCTGCTGCACGAGTTTGATTTTGTGAGCCCGCAGAACCAAAAGATCCTTCCGCGAAATGTTCCACAAAGTGGGGGATGGACTCATTCGAGTCTTCGCCGATACTCTGCGTCGCACTATCCACCACAGTAAGCATGTTGTGAGAGAACGATCAGTAGTTGTTCGAATTACCGACTTTGCTGTGCTATTATGTCGAACGAATATTGGACGCAGTGCGTGTGTTGAGTTGGACGAACTGAACCATTATTTTGTTAGTAAATTTGCATGGTTTGAGGACGTTGTTCTGGAGTTAGCTAAATGGCGAGCACAACTGAGTATAAATCAAGTAACATCTGACAAAAAGACCAACTCCGAAAAAAGTTTTGTCTCATGTGGTTTACACGTCTAAAAAATACCTTTTGGATGCCTTGTAAGTACTCAATTGAGTTAAATTGATGCCCAGAATTTACTGAGAGTACTAAAAATATTTATGAATAAGTGGCAAATGTCAAGTTGCTGAGTTAAACAGGGTAAACTCGTCGAAGCCAAAAACCATCAAAAGCCAACACGTGGAACCCTTTAGCACTAATAAAAGTGAAAATAATTACATACTTTGTTGCGCGCCTTTGTTTTAACTTCATTTATTACAAAGTGTATATTTTGGTATTTTGTTTACCTCACAGCACTATAAACATATGTACATGTTTATATGTGTGCACGTTACGTCAATTGAGGGTTGCACTTGGCGTTAAGTACACTTAATTAGAAAAGTGCGCTCTAAGTGTTTTTACCCCTACAAATATAATATTTTCAATGGATTTTACGTGCAGGCTTTTAGGCCGACTCATGCGCATTGCAACCACACGGCGGCAGCCCGGCTGAAGTCACGCTAAGCATACAGGATCAATATTGGTGCATTAAGCGCTTAGTATGTGTTGCAGTTGTTGTTTGGAGAGTGGTTGGTTGGTTGGTGGACAATAATGAAAGGGTGCCGATGTGATAAACGTCCTAATGGATGGCGCATGGCCGGAACTATGAAAACTAAAGGCAAGTAATGCATAAAAATAAAAAAAAAATAAAAAAAATTAAAAATAAAATACTCGCATTGTCATTATGTAAGCGCCGCAATTTGTTGACAATGCAATGCGGCAACGCCCCAACTATCAGCCAAAGTTGACTAAATTTTTCTGTCCTTTAACTAGGGGTTAATTTGTGTTAAATGCTGGCGTTAGGCGAACATTTTTTGTTAACTTATTTAATTTTCTTTTTTTTTTAATGCGAGGACACGTGTAGGTTATTTGAGAAATAAAATAAAAAATAATCAATTAACTAATAGCATTCAGGACTCTACAAAAAATCATAAATTTTCATTTTCTCAATTATATTAATTAACACATACAGCCTTGGCCAAAAGTATTAGACACCCCACTAATTACTGAATTTTTTGTTTTAACAAGTGAAGTAATGAGGTTTTATTAGTAAAACAGTGAAAATACAATGAATTAGTGATAATAACATTAATATTTAGTAGGTCCACCCTTCAAATTAATAACGGCAGCAATTCTCTTAGGCATGCTGCGTACAAGTTTTGCACATTCGTCCGCACTTATAGCGTACCACTCGTTAATTAAAACATTCTTTAAGGCAGTTTTTGATGTTATACTGTGTTCCTTAATCTTGCGTTTTAAAATAGCCCATACGTGCTCAATGGGATTAAGATCTGGAGACTGTGCAGGCCAATCTAACAAAACAATGTTGTTAGCTTTAAACCAAGCATTGTCTTGCAGAAGGCAGAAGAACAGCTTCTAATACATTTATGTACTTTTGACTGTCCATGCAACCCTCGCAAACGAACATTTCGCCGACACCATCAGCAGCCGTGCATCCCCAGTTCATAATGCTGCCTCCTCCATGCTTAACAGTGGGTACCACGCAATCTGTATGATATTCTTCCTCAACCCGTTGCCTCACAAACGTCACACCAGGTGTTTCAAATATCTGTAGAAAAAAAAAAATAATGTTTTCATAAGATTTGTATTATGTCTTCAAAATTGCTCTAGGGTAAGAAGCTATGGCTATTAATACTTTAAGACGATCTTAGTTAAGCTTACCTCGATGTTTGATTCATCATACCACAGAACATTCGACCAATCTTCTTCCGTGAAATCTTGGTATCGTCGAGCCCATTCTAAACGATTTTTCCTATTTTTTTCTGAGAGCTACGGCTTCTTTCGCGCTTTACATCCTTTTAAATCTGTTTCCAGTAGTCTTCTTCCAGCTGTTCGAGCACTAACTGGTTTACTAAATTCATCCGAAAGAGCAGCTGCAAGGCCAGAAGAAAATTTTTTGCGATCCTTGAGAGATTCGCGTATAAGTATTCGGTCCTCTCGTTTACTGGTTAGACGCTTTCTTCCACTTTTTGATTTATTATTGTGGGATTTCGTCTCCAAAAATCGCATGATAGCACATTGGACCGCGCACCGCGAACATCCCACCAAATTGGCAATCTCAACCTGAGGCTTACCTTCTTCACTTAGAACTTGAATTCTAACTCAATCATCATAACTAATTTCACTTTTTTTAGGCATTTCGGTAAATATGAACTGTTTTTAAAAGATTGGTAACTTTTCACTAAATGCAATTTACACTTTCACTTTCAAATTTTAAATGCGAAAATATTTTATGAATTTCTTAAAAATGACAAATTCTAGATTTAGCTTACCCAGAGTGCTATGGAATGTGCATGGAAAACTACCTGATACCTCCCATAGGCTTCTTATATGGTCTAACATTTATACTTCCAGTTAAGAAGTATAATGTTATGTTGTGTAAGCAATATCTTACGAGATGCTAGCGTAAGGATCTTCTAAAAAAAAAAAATAGTGGAAGCTAAGCCACCACCCAATCCCCTGCGGGTTAGGGGCTCAAGAATTTACCGGTGGTAAGGCATGCCTTTCGTAAGAAGCGACTAAAATCCAATAGTTCCCGTGACAGTCGGGTTTTTATCCGGGCAAGGATTGTCACTCCGGTAATATTCCCCGAAAACCAATATTTTGCCACCTAGGCACATGAAGAAGGGAGTGCTTGACTTGAGAGAATCCATATATTTTTTTTGTAGAACTGAACCGCTGGACAAGAGGGAATATCTGGTTTTAAACGCGATTCAACGAGAGTAAGTCAACACCCACGTAAACTTTCTTTTCGCCAAAAGCGTACTCGGAGTTCAGCCACCATCTATTTCAGACCAAATGTGTTCGAGCTAAAAGAGAGAGCCGAGTAATAATTCATAATATCCATCTATCCAGACTTGACTATAGCATACTCAACGTAAACTATAAAAAATAAGTCCCCACACGTAACTAGTTACCTCTGTGTATGACCTCTTAAATCAGCTCACTTAACACCATCTCTCTCTCTCTCTCTCTCGCTCCCTCTGTCTAAACCCGTCGAAACAGGTCGTTTCATGGACTCTCCATTATTAGACCTCAATGGCTTGTTCCTAAGTGGGGTTACATAAGTCCTACAAAATAACACCAACATTGAGTTTTGAAGAAAAAGTTTCGGGAACGATGTACGAACCTTTTGGTTTGGGTGACAGCAAATATTGCAGACAATGAAGCTATAAGCTATATCGATGGAACTAAGCCAATTAAGGGAGAATGGCTAGATCATGTCGTCCGGATGGTTGAATAGACTTGAGTTTGAAAATTTTCGACACTCTATTTGTCGTGGGAAACAGAGGAGACGATGAAGCTTCACTTCATTTGAAGGATCAGCTGAAAAAGGCCATGGTTCAAGATGGTACTTTCAACTGGGGGTGTGTTGGCTGAGGGCGCATTGCAATAGCACAAGTGATAACATCATAGTGCAATACTAAAGGAACCAAAAGATCTTCTAGGAATCGTTAGTCGATATAAAGGTCGTTCAGAATATCTTAGTTCAATTTTATTGAATTAAAATATCGTAAGCTCGACCGCAACGAAGGGGATAGTATTCCCTAGATTGAAGAAATTTGCCACATTGCTAACTTGGAGTCGATTTACAGGGCCTGGTTTTGGAGATATCCACTGGTGGTGAACGAATTTCGAGCCCAGTTACGTCTAAACTCAGTAGAAAACCGTCGAGGTGAGGCATTTCTAATATCTTAAATTGAAATTCATACCACTCTCGACATGTTATTGAAAAGGAATTATCGTGTACGGCAGCCGTATCGCTCTTCCTTGTCCGTGGTAAGATCATTACTAAAGGTGACCTTCAACTGATCGGTTTCGGTCAAGTGAAGTGCATCTACTCACTTGGCGATACTCCCGCTTAATAGGTGTGTAGCAGTGATATCGAGCTTAATCTGAAGTCGATTTCACTTTGGCAGAGCATTTCAAACCCACCAGGTGTCCGATATACACCAAATATTAAATAGATTCAAAATTTGTCGTAGAAACCATCTCTACATTGTAATTCAGGAGTGAAGCTCGGCTGAAAATAGCTTAAGAGATTTAAACCCACCGAGCAAGCCACAATCCATTTCCTCTATTCCATGTATTGCGTACCTTTTTCTTGTATATTTCACTGCTGAGTACATACCTACATACATAAATATCGATTCTTGCATCATGATATATGTGAGCTTAATGGTACACCCTTTATTAGCTTTCTTAATGCCACTCGAACACCTACTAATTAGTTGTAGCCAAGTGTTTTTGAGGCAGCCACACATATACACAGTAAGTGTACATACCATATATGTAGGTCTACATATGTACGAGTATATATAGATACATGCTCCCACTAAGCAGCAATCAAGTGCCGCCACCAACTCCTTCTCGCTATTTATGCATTCAAGGTGTCATTCACTGCTCACTTCGCACATAAAAATATTTTTTTTTTTCGATTTTTTTCTTTAATTTTTCCAACAACACGAACGATTTAGTTTTACATGGAAAATGTTTAAATGCAGTCAACTTCTTTGCATTTGTTATTTGTTGTTGTTGTTATGTATGTTTATGTGACAATCATAAGCATTTTCATTTATATATTATACATTTTCACCGGCTGCCACAGGCACTCCACAACCACCCTTTGGCGGATTTACCCCATCGATTGGGTGAGTGAGTGTTGGATTGCCGCTATTTATACACACACATAAATAAATTGAGTATATCCATTACAGATTTCCCATTTTCCATATATTGCGTGAATGCATTTCCCCTTTGGATGCACCTTTTTTGGATGAGCTGTTCGCCTTGGCTCATCAGTTGTTGGCGCTCGTGCAGCTTGATTGCCTGGCAGCTGTGTGAAATAAAATTTCGAATTTTTGTTATTAACTCGCGGCAGCAGTTAAAGTAGTTTCGTCGATTAACTTTCTACATTAGCGTTGATTAATATGAATTACGCAGCGATTGTGTGACAATATGCAGATGTCTACGTGGATATAAGTGCTCCAACACATTCTAGCATATGGCGCGTGGTTAATAGAGGTGGGTTGAAAATAACATATTTGGGCGGTAGGGAGAGGTATCTCCGAGATTTTTCCAGCGGCAGGATTTTCAGCCGCCTATTTTCCCTATAAACTGCTTTTGACTAGACGTAACTACAAGGGATTAGGTTAAAATGATCGCTCTTGAATACCTTTTTGATGAGGATTCTTTTACGTCGATGATCCCGTACTGAATTGCCACACCGTAAAAAACTCCGTATCAAGAGCAGTCAGCTGATGTCGAATACGTCTCAGATCAACATCCAAAATCAGAAGAAACAAGTTTCTAAATGCGGTCTCCCCTAGAAGAGAGAGAGAAAAATGCCTTCCGCATCATCATTGTGTCGTCACATCAATGGTTGGACCAGAGGGAGAGAGGGCTTAGATGTGTCGGCTAAAGGGGGCATGTGAAGAGATGGTTAGTATCGTGCGGAGACTCTCCACACGCTGGGCATACGTTGGGTATGTTGGGGCCGAGTCTGGATAGGTAAGAGTTTAACCTGCTACAGTATCCATACCTCAGTGTCACGCGGGTCTCTCGAGGCAGCTCGTTATCTACGATGGTTGCTGCTTTACCTCCGAACACGCCATTCACGGGAAGGGAGTCTTTGAAGGTGTCTACTGACTCCTGGTGAATGACGTTCAGTGCTTGTGTGTACGCCGTTGTGGTTGTAGCGGCTTACTTACCCCGCTTAGGGCAGGCTTTGTCAATCTAAGTCACCGAGGTCATCTAACGGGTCCAGGAAACGTGTCGTGTCGACGGGATCGGACCAGAGGGAGAGGGAACTAGATGTGTCGGCTTAAGAGGGCATGTGAAGAGGTGGTTAGTGCCGTACGGGTATACGTTGGGTATTTTGGGGTCGAGGTAGGACTTTAACCTGCTACAGTATCCAGACATAAGCTGTGCCAGTGTCACGTGGGTTTCTTGAGACAGCTCGAGCTCGTTGTCTGCGATGGGTGGTGCTTTGCCTCCGAGCACGCCATTCGCGGAAAGGGAGTCTTTGAAGGTGTTGACTGACTCCTGGTGAATGTCGTTCAGTGCTTGTCTGTACGCCGTCCTGTCCAGCGGTTGTTGCACGTGTAGCTGGATTGTGTTCTTCAATTCTAGTACTGCCTTCCTGATGTACATCGGTGGAGGTTCAGCTCTGTTAGATGCCTATTGGGGTACTCCCTGCGGTAACAGCCCAATAGGAATTGCTTGCACATCAAAGCATTATGCTCCTTAACTCGTAGCATAGATGCTTCGCTGTGCAAGTGATGCCTCGACGATATCAGAAGGTTTCCTGTCGCGGTCCTGAGGACAGTGTTCTGACAAGCCTGTAACTCGTTCATCTTTGTCTCGTTCGTCCCCGGCGCCTAGATCGGTGCAGCAAAGTTTATGACTGACCGGCCAATTGCTTTATAGATTGCCAGCAAGGTTTCTTTACCTTTACCCCAGGTGCTGCCGGCTAGCGCTTTGAGCATTTTGTTGCGGCTGTGGAGTTTTGCAGCAGTTACGGTCGTATGCGGAGTGAACTCTTAAGACAGTCGGTTCTACGCACCGGAGTTGACCCGGATTTTATCCGGCCAAGAGCTGTCACCCTTTCGGAGACCAAACCCCGTTTAGGGAAACAGGTAACAACATTGATATATGATGGATCTTCAGCTGGGCAATATAGTAGTCTACTTCTCCGAAATTCCCACTCTGATGTCCGCTATTAATCTGGCCGTCCAGTTGCTTTTCTTTTTGGCTGCCAATAGGTCGATGGGAACGCTTCCACTCAAAGCTGTTGTGTGATACTTTGGCCAGTGCCAATCGCATATTATTCTTTTTAAGTGAGCCCGCCCGTAGCTCGGCACCGTACAGTAAGATGTTTAGAGTTATCGGTCGGTTGAGTCGGTTCGCCTATGGAATCAAGTTTTAACTTGCAATCAAAATCAGTTTGCGTTAAGCAGTATTGGGAGCTGGTTTATTGCACCGATATGTTGAAACAATAGCGTTTTCAATACAATCTACAATAAAGCCATTCTAGAAGTCGAATAGCAGAGTCTGGTACAATTGGTCACTGGTCCGTAAAGCCGTTGTACGTAAGACATCTCTACCAACGAGTTCGCGCGGGAAGGAAAAGAGAACGATTCGCGATCACAAGAACTGCCCGCTAACTGATCAGCCAATAGCTCTGCTAGTGCAGCGTCTTGGCGTTGGTTGGTCTTGAACGGGTATTGTTACATTTACCGAAAACAGGAAGTAGTCGTAAGACCAAAGATCCATTAATCCATGTTCTCCTTGTCGAAATACCTTCGTCCCTCCGCGACGATAAGGTGATCAATGCTGGTAGACTCGTATTTTTTGGGAAAAGTATGGCTCAAAACATCATGAAAAATACAGCTTAACTCAAATTTTGGATTTCCAAAAATATTTTTTCTTGGAACACCGTCTTCAAACCAATTTTTTTGTCATAGATGCTGAGCATTTTACTTTTAAATTTATTTGAAAAAAATACCAGAACACAAGAGACCCCTTTTTAAATCACAAACAAAACTCGTTCTTCATAAATTCGATATTCTAAGTAATAAATTGAAAATCTGGAGTAAGTGAAATGAAATAGAACCAACTTAAAAATAGTAACAAGATCATTTATAATCTCCAACCCATCGACCGTGTGGAGGGAACACAGAAGAAAACTGCCAAAAAAGGTGTAAGAACACCCTCGCCGTACTCGAACCACCACCCACTAGTCATAAATACATGCATCGGCTGCCCCTCAGTGAGGTGATCATTAAATATTTCATAATTCTCCCACATAAGTAGCCGTGAAAGTCTAATCATGAGCATTAGCGATGATTTAGTGGCAATAGCTGGTTGCCATACTTCATACAACATTGCAGCACTGCACAGCAAAGGTGGCAAGTAAATTAATATCATATAGGTACATACATATACAACTACATGAGTGTAAAATTTAGGTGAGTGCATTTGCTTATATTTATTTGTGTGCGTATGCGTGTGTGTGGGTGTATGTGGCAAGTAGAAGACACATGCATCACTTACAACCGAAACAGTGCAATGAATATTAACGTCAAACAGCTGTTGCAAGAACACACACACTCACACACTCAAATATACAATACCCACAAACAAAGAGGGCAAATATGAAAAACGGAATATGAAAGTACAATAAATACGGAAGCATTTCACTCTTTTAAATATCTCGTATTTTTGTATCTTTTTCCATGTTTATTGACTTTTTTTTTTGTTAATTTTTGTTTTTGTTGCCACATGGCGGCGTCCTTTTTGAAGGTGGTAAGCGCGTTAAGCGGGTATGGATTTACGCGCTATAATGAATTGTCATACATAAATACGACATTGCAATGAATTGCTCACCATCATTATATACACGTATGTGTGTATGTATGTATGTAAGTGAGTGTACGTTTCAAGTGGGCCAAGCACCAAGAAGGTATATTTGTATGTATGTACATATATATGTATGTAGGAGGACCAACTTAAACCATACTTTTATGGCGTTGCACCACAGATATTGGATTATGTTTATTTTTATTTCAATGAGCCGAGCAATGCAAATGAATTACAGCTGGATGGGAATAATATTATTTATGGGGATAGCGTGAGAAATCGGTGAGTTGTTGGACAAAAAATATAAATACACAAATATACATATGTATATGTACATAAATATATGTACATAAATATATGTACATAAATATGTATATGCAATATAAGTGAAAATGAAAACACTAAACTATTCAAATAAAATAAAATTAAAAAAATAAAATAAACTAAACAAATATAAAATAAATTAAGAAACCCAAACTAGAAATTTTATAAATATAAACTAAAATAAAGTAAAGCAAAATTAAGTGAAAAAAAATAAAATAAAATAAAAAAAATAAAATAAAATAAAATAAAATAAAATAAAATAAAATAAACTAAAATGAAATAAAATAAAATAAAATAAAATAAAATAAAATAAAATAAAATAAAATAAAATAAAATAAAATAAAATAAAATAAAATAAAATAAAATAAAATAAAATAAAATAAAATAAAATAAAATAAAATAAAATAAAATAAAATAAAATAAAATAAAATAAAATAAAATAAAATAAAATAAAATAAAATAAAATAAAATAAAATAAAATAAAATAAAATAAAATAAAATAAAATAAAATAAAATAAAATAAAATAAAATAAAATAAAATAAAATAAAATAAAATAAAATAAAATAAAATAAAATAAAATAAAATAAAATAAAATAAAATAAAATAAAATAGAATAAAATAAAATAAAATAAAATAAAATAAAATAAAATAAAATAAAATAAAATAAAATAAAATAAAATAAAATAAAATAAAATAAAATAAAATAATATAAATTAAAATGAAATAAATTAAAATAAAATAAAATAATATAAATAAAATAAATAAAATTAAATTAAATTAAATAAAATGAAATAAAAACAATAAAATAAAATAATTATTAATATTTTATTAAAAAAAAATACATAAATTGATACAAGAAAATGAAAAAATGATAGAAAATAATATAAATTCATACATAAATTTCGCTTTTCAAGCGGTGAAGCGATTTCAGCTGAACTCTGTCTGTTTGAAATGTTTTCCAATCAAATGGGGGGACTTACAATTTATTCTGGATGGACTTGTATTTGTATTTCTTGTTAGGAATGCACATTCCCCTCCGAGAGGCGATCGCAATTAGAAAAATTAATTTCCTACAATTTTGAATGTAGGTCGGACTAGGACTCAAACCATAGCCTTCCGAATGCTAGAACACTATGCTATTCACTCGGCCATTTCGGCGGTTAAATTGTATTACCAATGGGGTCTAGATTTCAATACAAACCTTCAGCGGAGGTCTTCTTTTGATGTGATTGAACATGAGTAGCGTGAGAAAAGCATTTATATTGATTAGGCGGGAAGGGCCGTGTCGTGAGTACGATTTCAATAACAAACGTGGCCTTATTTACGAGTTTCGAAAGAAATATTAAATAATAGTCTCTAGATCCCTAGATTCCTAGAGCGCGATGAGCGTAGCCTTCGCTTGCGGCTAAAGAGCTCACAAGTATTCCAATACTTCCAATCAAAGTTTCTCACAAAGCCTCCTATTTTCATTAACATAATTACACGTAAGTAAACGAAGAAAAGAGAAAAAAAAATTCAACTAATCAGCTGACAGCGCTGCACTTACCTGCATGTAAGTCCATCTTCGGTAATCTAACGAACTTGACATTTGTTCAACAGAAAGAGTAGACAGGGAGACAAGTGCTTGCAAATTACAGCAATAAAAGCAACTAAAACAACAACAAATAATCACATTCACATGCCACACAAATTAAGCGAATTCAGACCACAACAATAACAATAGCAACAATAGCAACAACAGCAACAGCTGGTGAAATCCAGACAAGTTGATGAGGAGAGAAGACAACCAAATACCATTGAGTATGGCGTGCATCAATAGAGTTCAACAACAACAACAAAAACAACAACATAAAATATATAGAAAATTGCAAATATGTTTGAATGTGTGGAGAAATAAAAAAGAAATCAAATCAAATTTAATTTACCTGCCAATCGCCAGCGTTCAATCGCCGCCATCAATTGTGGCAACAACAAACAGCAGACAACAACAGACAACAAGAAAATAGTGATGACCTGCAATCAGCAATAGCCAAATTGAGTGCACACATTTCATTGGCAATTCATGTCACTCTTCTTCAAACACATACACACACACCCACATCTCCCAAGAGTATGAGCGGCAGACAAGCGTTGAACCTGAACCATGACAGAGGTCAGCGTAAAGGCGAAAATTGCAACAATAAAAACAACAGAAAAAAACAGAGATGAGCGATGCGCGCGGATGAGGCGTCTGAGAAAGTGTGTCTCTCCTCATTGCCCTCGCTGTACGCTGCCTGTACCCACAACCCAATGGAAGATGCTGCCGCCGCACTACCTACATGGCTCCCCTTTCAAGGGCCGCAGCTGTGGTGGTGTTAGAGATGAAGTGATGCGCGTACGTTGTAAGTGATCTTGGCACTTCATTATTCACGCTTTGCAACACGGTCAAAAAATTACTTATAGTACGAGTATATATGTATACGAGTATTGGCAACAAGCCGCAGTTCGTTAGAAGAGAGTTCGCGAAATGTCAACGGCAAATCACTTAATTTGTTTGGGCAAGTTTCCCCAAATTCAAAGCACAACCCTACACTCAGCCCACCTCCGCGCGTGCAATCGTGCAACAACACCCACGTTCCTACCTACCACTGCGCCGCGTCTCCACTCGGCCTCATCAATGCTTTACAACTTTCCCATTGTTATTAACATTAGCCGTTAGTATTTCTTTGTAATTGTTGCTTGCTGTTGTTGTTTACATCTCTGTAACTTAAGCACGAAATGGTTCATCGATAATTTCACCATCTCTCTCTTCACATTGTTGCCCAGCGGCGATCATTGCGATTGTTGTTTTTGTTGTTGCTTTCGCTTAACGTTTGCCACTTTGTTGTTGTTGTTGCGTTTGTCAATAATTTTCAATTGACTCATTGCAATGTGTTGATCTGTCCCGGCGATCGTGTTCTTTGTTGCTCGCGTTGCCGGTGATGAGTGCGGCTGCAGCTTGTCGGCGTTACCATGCCGCTTGGGCTCTGGACTAGGTCACACGGGTCAAACATTTGCAGCCGCTTGTCGCGCTTTGAGTGCTCGCCACATTCTAGCATCAATGTTGAGTTCGCAAAAATTTATTTTGTGTATTTAGAAAAGACGGCGGATGGTAATTCAGGGCAGTCTTGATTTTAAGTGTGGATTCTTGTTGCTCAGTCGCGTTATGTACACAGAGTATACTGGGTTTGTTTACCCAATGTTGTACGTAATGCTATAAGATAATCGAGATAGATAAGTCGGATCGGTCTAGCCATTTCCCCAGGTCCGTCCTTCCGTCCATCCGTCCGTGAGAACAATAACTCAAGTACGGCTTGAGATATTTCGTTGAAACTTCATTTTCTCAATCCCTTGGCTCATACGCACTTCTGACGATGTCACAAATGGGTGAAATTGGGGAAAGAAGAGAGGCAAATATTTAAGCTAGGCTTGGCGATCAAAAAGTATGTAAGAAGCCGCTGAACAGAATTTAAATCGCTTCTGAAAATATCTCATTGGGAGCACCTGGAATCGTTTCAAACGCCGATGATATTGCCGACTATGCAAGACCTCCATCACGCCTTCGGCTTAGAGGCTAAAGAATTTACCCGTGGTAAGCCGTGACAGTTGGGTATTTATACTGGAACGACCCGGACTTTAAATCCGACCAAGGACTGTGACTCCCGCAATGTTCCCCGAAAACCAATTCGGGGAATATTTTGCGATTACAACAACAACAACAACAACCCTCTGCGCAAGCAAATAGCCATTGGTAAGAAATGGTCTTAAAAGCCTAAGATTAGTCACTGAATCTATACATCTCTTGTAAGACAAATGCTTTAGTATGTCGTAGCTATAAGGTGGCCAGGCATGAACTGACAAATATCGTCAAATGAGATCTTCAATATGATCCTCGATATTTTACCTTGACACTTAATCAGTTATAAGACTGTAGACTTTTGGTCTAAGGGGCTTAATTCAATACAATTTCACACCAAACGGCACAGGCTCTACAAGAGAGAAATGGACAACCAACCCCGATACTCCAATCGATGGTATCGAGATATATATGGATGGATCGAAATTCCATGGAAGAGTTGGTGGAGACCTACCTTTTGAGCTCTCTATTAGACTACTCGATCAATGCAGTGTATTTCAGGCAGAAATTTCAGCCTTTATGGGCTCTCTCATCTTCTATATGGCTACCGTGCCTAGGAGCTGCTTACCTCAATGATTTCTCTAAGTTAGCAGATAATAAGAGGATGGAATATGAAGCATGATGATCGGCTAAACAGCGTGCGTTCATATCGATAGCCACCTCAAATCGTAGCATGCGCTAAGAGAGTTTGTTTTTTCATGTCACTCTTCTGGTGTGCTTCGTTCTCAGGTATTATACATACATATGCATATTCTATTGACGGGTCGGCCGTTCGGATCAAAAGAAATGATATTTTGATGCAAAATTCTCCAAATCCCCACCAAAATTGTAAGTACCAGAAGGAGGTGAGACAGGTTCATTAAAATATTAGATAAAGTAAAAAGTTCGTTCGGTTTTTTTCTGTAAATGGTTCCAAATGGTTTTCTGAATCATCTTTAGTTCCTCAGCAATTAAATAAGTACTCACGTGACCGTCTGTTTCCACTATTTCCATGATTTTATCGCAATTTTCGACGACAGACCTCCCGACGCGTGGTGCATCTTTGACACCGAAAACACCGGAACGGAACCTAGGAAACCACTTTTGTGCTACACGTTCGTTTACAGTATTGGACCCATAAACTAAATTATTTCTTTCAGCCGCTTTGGCTGCTTTTTTGCCTTGATCGAAGAAAAATTGTAAAATTTAGCGAATTTTTTCTTTGTTGGTGTCCATCACGGAACGAACTTTTTACTTGACCTAATACCTATATACGATCGCATCAGAACGTCGAGATGGGTTGATTAGGCCATTGTCTGTCTGTTTAGCGACAAACTAGCCCCTAATATTGTTGTTTCATGAGGACTCCTAGTAGAATGAGAGACATAGGCAAGGAAGAGTCGATAGAGTACTTTCCCTGCCACTGCCCCATCCAAAGTGTGGCCCGACATCGGTTCCTCTATAATTTCTACTTTGATTTGCATGCAGATATTGTGTGAGCAAGCGTCAATAAATTGGAGTGTTTAATAAATATAGTTTAAAAAACTAAAAAACACGCTTTTAAAGAATATTGTACTAAAAAGTTGAAAATAATTTTGAAAATAAACTTAAGACAATAGTATATAAAAAATACTTGTATAATTAAGAGAAAAGCGTGCTGCGCTTTGTACCATAATTTCCATATATCGAGCGCCCCACGCTTTTCTCTTAATTATACAAGTATTTTTTATATACTATTGTCTTAAGTTTATTTTCAAAATTATTTTCAACTTTTTAGTACAATATTCTTTAAAAGCGTGTTTTTTAGTTTTTTAAACTATATTTATTTTTAACTTTTTAGTTTAATATTCTTTAAAAGCGGGTTTTTTTAGTTTTTTTAAACTATATTTATTATATACTATTGTCTTAAGTTTATTTCCAAAATTATTTTCAACTTTTTAGTTTAATATTCTTTAAAAGCGTGTTTTTTTTAGTTTTTTTTAAACTATATTTATTTTATATATTTTTCTAATTAACTCTATTTTGATTTTTTTTTTCTCTGAATTAATGAGAGAACGTATAATAATTATTAGTATGGATTATTATACGTTCTCTGATTAATTCTGTCAACGCTACGATGTATGCAACGATTCGCATTTCAAATATTTCATATTGGGATCGCGTCACCGCTAAAAAGTTACAAACTGACAGACGGACATACTGACAGACATACTGACAGACATACTGACATACAAGTGAAGCTAATATAAAGCGTGTAAAAAAGCAAACCAAGTAGTTTCAGCGTCTATGAATATTTCAAGGCCTTACCATAGGTATCACAACAGACCAACAGGCATAAGTGCGTTCGATCCAGGGATTCCGTGATGGAGCAACCTAAGGAACAAACTAACTAAATATATTCTGATGAATGTTGCACCGAAAATCATCGAAATCATTTCGAAATATAAAATCCTTTCTTATTGAAAAGATTGAATATTGGTATTACTAGATGTGAAGGTCAATATTATTCAATTGTTCATTCGATCCATTTGATATTGGGCGGTATCTCACCCATAAGTTGAATGATATTGGTGTTCAAGTGCTTAGAAGTTAAAGGTTTATTCCCATAGACACAGCGTTACGCGCAGCCTCACAAAAAAGTCCAACGGTGGCAAATCGCACGATCTCGGTGGTAAATTGCCAACGCTAAGACGAGCGATTACGCGGCCGGGAAACTTCTCTCGCAATAGCGCCATATTCGGTCCAATCACACCTCCAGACGAACGAGCGCGCCAGATAGTAAGTTTTTTTTTGGTGTAATGGTCTCTCTTTAATTATTTGGGGAAGAAATGAGCTCGGCTATTTCAACAAGCTAAAGACCAGTGAAGATGGGTCCGTCCGGGTCGTGACAGAAGAAAATGCTCAGAAAGTTGAAAAATTAGTACTGGCTGTTCGAAGAATTAAATTGTGGCAGATAGCAGAAGGATTACAGATTAGCATAGAACGAGTTGGAGAGATTTTGCATGAACAGTTAAATATGAAAGAAATTAGTGCGCTCTGGGTACCGCGAATGCTTACGCCGCTCGACAAGCAGCGACGATTGGATAGTTGTAAAGATTTTTTAAAGTTGTCCCAAGATGATTTGGATGAAATCTACAACCGCATTGTAACAGTTGAAACTTGGATTCGTTAGTATGATCCCGAGTCCAAACAGGAGTGGATGCAGTGGAAAAAGAGGAAAGGCCACCAAAAAAGTTCAAAGTGAAAAAGCGGCGTCGAAGATTATGGCTACTATTTTCTGGAATGGCGAGGGAATTTTATTAATTGATTAATTTGTTGGGTCAGGCGCGTGAGGCAGTCATACGACAGAGACGTGACAATTTACCGCCCGGAGTGCTGTTTCTTCAAGACAACGCATCCGTTCACACCGCTCGGGTTGCGAGAGATGTCTTAAATGCTAATGGTTTTACAAAAATTGATCGTCCACTCAGCAGTCCGGACCTGGCTCCCAGTGATTTTTTCCTTTTTTTAATTTAAAAAAGAAGTTACGGGGATGAAGACTTTCAGACGACTGTAAGATGAAAGCGTTAGTTTGAAGAGAAATCTAAAGGATATTTTTTCAGTGGTATAAAGGCATTGCGTTCACGATGAGAAAAAGGACAATACATTTGCTTCATTAAGAACTTAGGCCACGAACTCTTCACTCGCCACAAAGTCCCATTTTTTGAGAGCGTCTAGAATTTTAACACATTGGGTGGTTTGAGTTTGACAGCTGTCAGTATACAGCCCCGCACCTTTGAAACCAAGAGGTGGATATCTCTAGGTATACTTCTTTAGACCCGATTCACTACACTTGCCGTCTAAAGGCTTTTTTCAATAGATATCTTTTTAGCCCTACAAATATGGACGGAATCACTAAAAGAGTTAAACGAAAAGCGTTTTTAGCTAACACTCCAAAGGGCTTTCAAATTCCAGTCATAAAATAAAGAAAAAAAGTCTCTCTCATCATTACAAAAGGAGAAAGAAGACCCGACAACTATTTCCTTTAATATGAAATTCCTCAAATAACTCAGTTATTGGCTGTCAGTTTCATTTGCCTGTGAAAATTGCCAAATGTCAAATTTACCGATACTCATTTCACCTATAAAACTCTTGCAACCTTTACACGCCTGCAGCAGAACATGCTGCTGCGCTGACGAATTGGCAACAAAAAATGAAATAAAATAAAATAAAGAAATCTTCTAGCACAAAGTTCTTCTTGAATTTATTTATTTTTCTCATTTTTTGTTTTTATTTTTTTATTTTTTTATATTTTTATTTTCTTTTTTTGTTATTGTAGCTTGTAAAAGTTCTTGCATTTTATTGCCCAACAACTTGTCAGTTGTGTAAGTTCAATTTTCGCGTTTGTTGAAAACAAAAAAAAAAAAAAAACAAAAAAAAATTGCTTCTTTCATATTTCTTATTGTTGTTTTTGCTTTGATTTTTTCCTACTCCAACTCACACTGACTCCTGATCGCCCGAATGTATCACGTTGTTGGTGCCTTTCGGTTCGTTTACTATGCACGACGATCAATCAAAAATCGTGAATTGTCGTGCAATAGTCGTCAAAGCGAGTCCCAATGTGCAAGTCAAAGCCAAGTGAAGATATTGTTGGTTGCTGTTGTTGTTGGTGTTGTTGTTTTTGTTGTTGTTGTATGCAAACGAAGTGGTACAAGTTTTTTGTTCGTGCTACAGCATTTCAGCTTAATGCGCCGCGACTGTAAAGCGTCTCAAATAAGAATTATTACACCTGATTTTGATCTGTTTGCGAAGAATATGCAAAGAGAAGAAACATAAAGAAGAAAGCAACTCTGTATGTATGTAGCTGTGTGTGATTGCACTTTGCTTTCAATGGTAGCTGGAAAATTTTGAATTTTTAAATTGGAAAGAGATTTAAACTTGCCACTTTATATGAACTTGACCACCTACTAACAGTCAAGCGGATTCGTTCTGGATTTGAGTAGAAATAAGAAATGTAAAAGAAAGTGCAGATGAAGTAAAGAAGAATGGTATGCGGGTGGAAGTGGAGAAGAGTTATATCCCCTATGAGTGGAAAACTAGTAAACTTCCAGAGAGGGGATCAAAGTCTTTCCATAGTGTAGCTATCACTTCAGCTAAACGGACTATGTAGAACTTTCAAAGAGATCCTTCAGAAATTTCGGTCCTTTTCCGGCCTCAATGCTAAGAAGCTGTTATCAAGTTTTGAACCTTAATTAAGAAAAGAACTAGTCCTGACTTTATGAGAGACAACTTTTTTTACCATTCTATGGAACGTAAAGCTAAAGCATTGATTGGACTTGAACAAGCAGATAGGCTGAGCACAAACCTGATAAACAATCCTTGTATTTGGCCGTAGAACCGATTTTCATCAGCACTGTAAACGTATTATTAATTCACTAAGCCACTTGAAGGATGAGGACATACAGCCTTCGGCTCGGTGCTTTAAATTGTCATAGTTTAGGTTGCACTGGCCGGCTGATGCGCCTTACATTGGCTCGTTGATTCTTTGTAGTGCCAAATGTAGCTCCGTTTTATTGCGATCTAAAGTAGTCGTCGTACAGGACATCAATGCCCTTCGTGAAACTCAGGACAGCCTTAATGTCATATTTTGGACCCTCCTCCTGTGCTTTTCCCTGCGAAGCATCGAAATTTCTAAGACGAACTCTAGTGGCCAAACAGAATCAGATATCCAACTCATTTCTACCTACCTCCACTTCCTTGATGCATTTTCCTTTGCCCCTTTTGCACATGATCTTGATGGTTTTGTCTGTTGTTCATGCGATCCATTTTACTCTGACCCGGCATCTAGGTTTGTCGGAAATTTTGTTATAGATAATTATGAGGGACTTTTCTTTAATCTGCTCTAACTCATTAGCATAATATTTTTGTGCAATCTCATCAACTATTTCGTATAATGTACTTGTGGCCTGGAGCCCTCGGTCACACTGTTTATTTTTTCCGAGCACATTTTCTAATGCAATACGTTGTGATACGATAAAGGTTTCTGCGTTTCTAGTTATCTTAGTAGCTTTCTCTATAGTGGATGGAGACATACCCTTTGGAGGGTTGCCCGAGGTCTAGCTCAAATCAATAGACTCTGACGACTTCTCCATAAACCATTTTTGATACATGCGTACAGATGCTATAGGTACGTTCCTCTGGCGGAGTGCATGTTCCTGCGTCACCTGACTTCCTTGAGCATAACTATCCCAGATATAGCGTGGTGGTATGTACATAGTCTATTTTGTACTCCATCTCCTGGCATATAGAGCTGTGCTGGAAGGTTCTAGTTGAGGATTCACATAAGGCCATCAATCTCACAGTTGTTTCAGCTGCAGTGCTTGCCACCTGCGAGGCCGATTGGTGGTCAATTAAGTAACTTTTCAAGTGCCGCTGTTGGAGTGCTCCTTAGTACACTGTTACACATAGTGCAGCGAGTCGCTGTAAGCGCTCCAATGGTTTTCTATAAGAAATTTTGTCCACTACACCAGAACTTTGTAGAGTAATATCGGCTACTTAACTACCGCTGTGTGACACCAATGCCTGAAGTCAGTGGAAAGGTCTCAAGTAGTACATAGCATCTTATTACATGCATAAAGGGCATTACTGATATTTTTCAACCTCTCTCCTCTAGCTATGGGTTCGAGTGAAAGCTTTCTATGAAAAGACAGCGGATTTTTATTATCCTTCAACTGCGTGAACCTTAGGTGTCTCAAAGGTATCGGTAGATAACTTCTCTCTATATATTTTTCTTACATCTAATAACCAATAGGTTGACCTAACTACAAAATGACACTAATCTTAATACTAAGTAGCGACGGAATAAAAGTTTAGATAAAAACATTTCAGGAATGCATTTCACTTTTCTGTCTGTTATTGAAGTAGTTTTGAAGCTCTCGGTTAACTTTAATACCTTCTCCTGATCCATATTGAAAAAATAAAAGTCCCACTAACCGTACGAACCCAGAAATTAGTTAAGCAATAAATACTTTGTATGAGTTAGCGCAAATCTCTTTGTAGTCAGTAGTTATCAACGTAGGGTCAACTAGAACCTAAGGCATTTTGTTCCCTAAATTTCTTACTCAGCTTTCTTCTTTAAATATTCTTATACAATATTCCACTTCTGAACTATGACCTTTACGCCATCTCACCTTCTCTTATTTGGCTTCCTTAATAAAAGTTTAAATTATTTTCCGTAGGGTATAAAGCACCGAACAGAGGACATCTATTGCCTGACTCTACGTTCCACCATTAATAGTTCTTATACTTACTATTGTTGTTGCAATTATACTTGCCATTCTTAATATTCATGCCTCAGAGTTAACTTGCATTTATTAACATTTTGACATTGTGACCACAGTTACCCACATTTGCCGTTTACTTGATATTAAAATTCGATTTTTTTTCCCCCAGAAGTTTTTGAAAGTGCTTAGCGTAGCCAAGGCGTAGCCAGTCGTTTTTCTTTTGGTCATTTTAATCGATGAATGTTGATAGGCAAATTTGCAAATTGAACGTAACCTGCTGCTGCCGCGGCTTCTCAGTCGGTCAGTAGCCAGTCCAGTGTTGCCAAAATATGTCTGCCAATATAATCGTACATATGTATATATGTACATGAGATCTAAGAGCAGAAGAAGCACGCTGTCAGTATGCTTGACCCATTGGTGGTTAGTAGTAGTCGTTTAGAGCTCTTTACCGTTTGGCTACGCCACTAAATAGCTGGATGGATGGATTGGTGGGTGGATGGGTGGATGGGTGGATGAGTGTACAGTTGTTGTTTGCCCTAAAAAAAAAGAAACAGTTACCAAATAGTTTGTACCGAGTTTCACTACATTACTTTAGTACAATACCAAGTACCTACTCGCATGGTGAACCACTTACTTACTTATTTACTTACTCACTTTACTCACTCGCTTGTATTTGTTGCTCTTGCTATTATGGCTTAGTTTGTGCTAAATTCGTGATGAGTTTTCTGCTTGCAACGGGCGTTGTTTTACTCTGCAGTCTTGCACCGCCTCCTGTCATCCTGTAGGTAACCGTTATTTCTTCACTTGACTGTAGTTGGCGGTGGTTTCTCAGTTTCTCAGTTTCCTTGTTTATGCGTCGCGTCGGGCGATTGTTATCGCTGACGAAATTGTAGCCACAGCCCCGCGCTAGCTTTGGTGCTTCAGCAACTTTTTTTCTGTTCCGAAATTTTGCATAGAAATTTCTAATATTACTTAGCTGCTTTTTCTTCATTGACGTGTGCGATGTTTTATGCTTTTTATTGCTTTCAATTTTCTTTCTTTCACTCACAGCTACGATAAGCCCTTTTCCGCGTTTGTCTTTTTTCATTTTTTTAATTTTATTTTATTTCATTTTTTATTTCATTTCTTTTTTCTCTCTCCACATTGCGAAATGATCGTTAAATCACGAATATTTAATTGTCTTTATCACCTGAGGCCGTTGCGCGAAATGAGTTTAATCTATTTTTTTTTTGCTTCGTTCTTCAAACTATTGTATTGTAGTCGTATCGTTGCATTTCCTTTGTGTTCGTCTACCATCAGCAAATGTCATGCTTTTACCTCGCATTACCCTTGCTTAGCGTTAGCTGCTTTCGTCTCGCTCGCTTTGCTACTCTCATTACAATTTCATGCCTGCTTTCGGTTCGTTCGTGCGCAGTAATGTAATGAAATACCGTTTGATTGTTCGTTCGTTCGTTCGCTCGCTCGTCACTTTGTTCGTTGAGACGCTTGACATGCATGCAAATTTGCCAGCAAGAAGTCTATTTGCCCTTCTTTTTTTGCAACATTTTCTGCTTCAGTTTTTCTTTTTGTAGTTTTTACGTCGAGACTTGTGCCGTTTTGTCGTTTTGTGGAATGCCTAACAGCTGTTTATTGATGAGACAAATTAGGTTTTTAGTGAGATCTTCTTCAAACAGAGTATTCCTAGCTACACCTAGGGATGCGAGTTATGTAAGTAAAGAATGTTGGAGTCAACGGGGCTCGATGTATGGTAGCTTTTGCCATGAGTTTCCATCCACAGATCAATCAAGCAACTTGGCTTTCTCGGAATCAAAATAATCGGATCCAAATCGATGTTAATGTGCTTGACGGTTGACTTATCTATAGTGATCTACAGTGAGTTTTAGATGTGTGAACTCCTCGAAGTCCTAATACAGCTTGGAGTACTATCTTGTTGCAGCCAAGATACGTATTCAAGTCTATGCAACAAAGAATGCGTAGTGTGAACTAACAAGTTGCTCTCAGAGAGAACTCTTTATATACTCGTTATATGGGAACTGAGGGACGTCATTTTATGCTTTCTACATACAGGCACCAACGGAACTAGTAATATTCGAGATGGTTAAAAGAAGCGCTGGGACGATGAGGATGAGAGAGAGAAAAAGACTGCATATCTCGCAACGTGCCGGTCGAACGCAATGCGAACAACACAGAAAAAGTAGCCAGAATCAAATAGCAAGATTTATTGGTCAACAGAAAAGGAAAGAAGCTTAAAAGTGTGAGTATGAAGAAGTCGGCCAACGCAGGCAACACTTTAAAATTCTATTAGAAAATTTGACGACTTTTAAATGGTTTCAAGATTGGAACTGTTCCATGTAAGAACTCCAATTCTCCAGCCTGTTTAACAGCCGTGAGAAATAAGTACCCGTAAATGGCGAATCCAATATCCGACTAGATGAAGTTCGGATAACAACTGCCGGCTTGCAGAATAAGAAAGTCACGACAGCCAATTGTCTACCGGCTGAGCTGAACTTATGGTTCATTAGCTCAGCGTAGTACTCACAAGGGGTATGGTCGGACACAAGCAGGCTTGATGATTGGAACCTAAGTTGGGTCTACCCATTCCACAAAGAAGGGAACCCACTAGTCTGCGCTAATCCGCATAAAATAAGTCTCTTCAAAATCGCTTATAAGATTTTATCGAGAAGAGATTCGATGTAGAACTCACAGTAACCTAATTTCAAAGCCATCGAAGGAATAAAGCAGAAGAAGCGTCATGCTGTTAAACAAAATTAGCCAGTAAGACTTTGCAAATCGAAAAAAGGTCAGCACGTACCACTGATGCCTAGGTGACTTCCATTATTGACTGCCTTTCAGTGAGTCGATACCCTAGCAATCAATCCTTCATTTCTTCAAGGGTAGAAAACCGTAGACCGAGTGTAAACTGAGTGTGAGTATATCCGTTGACTCCTTGCACAGTTAGAGCCCAAGACTATGTTACCGGGAGGCCAGATGTGAAACGTTTCAGAGAAGCCGTATAAAGTACTAGCCGATCACCGATGCGAGTGCAACAAAAATTTAATAGAACGTCAACGCAGACAGCAACAGAGTAACGTCAAACAACGACCTAGTTTTAGACCATAAAGAGATGCCCTGAGAAGAAAATATTCCAGATGAAAGTTAATTTATTGTACCTCTCACTAGCCTTCGCTTTTCCAGCTGTAGGAAGACGTTGGTTGTGATGAACACAAAATTAACAATCTTCTTCTCAAAGCCTTCCGTGATCTTATGTAGTAGAAGAACTAGTCCTTTCCTAAGTTGAAATTTATGTGATGAGAGTCTGAGAGCCTTTAACAAAACCAGAGATACAAACCGGTGAAACTTTGCTCGATTGAGCCTTGATGGGACAAAATTCAAGGCTGTTCTTAGAAGTAATTAGCCTTCTGCTGCCCGAAATGTCTCTCCTGCTACACGTTTCAACTGTAATTAAGTCATAAAATATTTCATAAACCTGCTGAGAATTCCAAATGTAAGCATATCTACCACCATCCACAGTGAGTCTTGAAGGTGTGGGCAGAAAAACCTGTTTCTCTCATTTTAACAACCTTATATACCTGCTTCAACTTACGCTGCTAACCTGATTGCTGAGATTTAAAGCAAACTCACACCACTCAAATCTCCTTCCAACACTACGAGGCAAAAGAAAGGATTCGATAAATTTCGTGTCTAATTAGCTCCATTTAAAAGTGACTTCTGCTGCGCTGCGTTTGCTTGAGTGGAAAAATGTGCTCTTCTAAGAATTGTGATGCGGCAGCACTCGTCGCAAAACATCTTTTAAAGGCTCACAGGCGAGTAACCCTTACAGCAGCAGCAGCCATGGTCGAGCCAAAGCCAACCACCCGCTCAATGCAAGGCAACGCACGTCGCAGGCACATACTCGTACACGCGTGGGCGGTCATCCAAAACGATTTAATTTCCGATTGTGCGTCACACGCGTGTCACCAAAATAACAACAACAACAACATCATCAAAAGGGCATACACACAAACAGAAGCCATCAGCCATCAGCCAACCAACAATGGAATCAACAAACCAGTAAATAAGAAGTCAAACCGGAAAACATCAACGACGCATCGTACATCCCGAAACGAGCGTGAGTCTAGTGTGAGAAGCTCGTGCGGCCGGCCGGGGTGGGCGTCTAAGCGACATGTGCGCTGTCAACAGGACCTGCGTGTCGCGAGTGCGTAGCAAGTTGATGCAGCTCGTAAATTGCGATGCGACAATGTCAATCAGCCGCGAAGTTTTAGAAGGTACAAGCTAGCCTGCGGCTGACTAAGGTCACTGCAGTTAAAGACCTGTGAGATGCGCGACAATGAGGGCGGTTTCGGCAGGTTAGTACTTGTCATACTCCACTATTTTCCTACTACGCATTCTATTTATATTTTAGTTTGGTTATTTGATAAAAATCTAAAAGCCTTTCGAGTTCGTTTGGTGTCGATGGTGGTGGTGGTGGGTCACGTGTCAAATATTAGAGGAGAGGCTTTAATTGACATGACGCTCGAGGTCGGCGGCCATATGTTCGCTGCATGTGTAAAATGGAACAAAACGTATGTCAAATGTCCTGTTAGTTAGTTGAATAGTTAGACGGAACGTGTGGATTGTTAGTTGTTAGTAGAATACACCCTCTCGGCAATTAAACGCATACACTCGCACTCACAGGCGTGTATTTATTTAAATTACAAACTAAATTTGCTTTTAACGCTTCGTTTTAACATTTGCTGTAGTTGCTTTTGGTGGAAAAATTCTGGTGGCATGCAACAAATTCATGTTGCACGCTCACTCGAGCAAAACTAACTAGCGATCAGCACGCGCACACGGCTGTTCGGACGTCGACGTTTAATTTATTTCAATTAAAAATTTTAAATTGAAGGGGTTGGATCCGAATAGAAGGAAGGATGTAGTTTCCCTTAGCTTATATTTGAGTCTTGCGTAGTCATCTACTTCTCAACAAAACACCGATCACAAAGACGAATCTCTTTTACGCCCGGCGTCTCATTATAAGGCGCTTTGTAATTGCTAAAGAAATTTTCGGTCGAGCTCCTGCTCCAATTTGTAGTATGCGTCTTGAAGCTCTTCCAACAAATGGACAGCTTATACCAACCCGCCTCCGAACGGCTGATGGTTTTTTATGAGGAGCTTTTATTTCATGTCAGAAATACACTCAGAGGGCTTGACATCCCCTGCCGAGGGGCGACCGAAATTAGGAAATTTAACTTAATTTTTTATTAAAATTAAATTTCTATAACTTTTGGATGTTGGTTGAACCAAGACTCGAAGCCTGCCCTTTCCGAATGGCAGTACGCTAACTCGACTATTGCGTCCGATATCTCTTTAGTTTTAACCTTTAGCTAGGCTTGCAGCCGAGTCGAGAGCCCTTGCCGTAGTAGGACGGCGAACTAAGCTAGCAGGACCCGAGCATGTTATAGATTTATCGGTACTTCCCCACTACGCATTGGTCAGTACCCATAGATATACAAACCTTATTTTCCTGTTTACAATAAGATTATTTGAGTAACCTGGAAATGAACCGATGAAAACCCTTCTAATAATTTTAAGTTTCATCTGGAGCACTTCAGTGAAGACAAGTAGTCGCCCTATTAGTCTGAATCCTAGTCACGTATTATTTACTTCCGGCAAGATTTGTGGGTCCTCCCATTTCCTATAAGGTCGTCAATACTAAAGTTTCGAGAGAAGCTCGACTCAATGGAACAGCCCTGTTCAAGTTTCATCCTCCAAAGAATTTAATTTCAACGCATGACCTTGAAAACGCTTTTTCCGGTAACCAAAAAGCGTACCGCAGAGGAACTTAGATAGTTTGCTTCCAGTTACCGTAAAAATTGGTCAACTTAAGCATCGACCTTTGACCTTGCGTTTGTGCCCTCTTCAGTGAAGAACAGTCCGATATCAGGACGAAGCTTCTGATACTGTTCAGCATCATGTTGCGTTTAATAAAGCTCTTAAACATTGACGACTTAACCAAGTGGTTCGTTTCCGCTAAGGATTTCGGCTCTAATCCTTTTTACCACGAGCTTTCACATGGCTGAATCCCTACTGATAATGTTGTTGATGGTGTATTTAATCTAACGCACAGTATGCTAGGTTTTAAAGTAGACTAATAGGAAGATCGGACTTTACAGCTCGTCAAAACCATGCTGAGATCAGCTACCTTCCACTGGCTTGGTAAACCTTTTTTGTTAGACAGGCCTTAAATAGATGATTGATTTATAGTCTCTCAGGTTGTGAATAATACTTAGGATTACACTTCTAGCGAACTTTTCCATCGGCATTACTATTCAATGAGATTTCGCAAAATTTTACAATTTTTCTTCGATCAAGGCGAAAAAGCAGCCAAAGCGGCTGAAAAAATTAATTTAGTTTATGGGCCCTGTAAACTGTAAACGAACGTGTAGCACAAAAGTGGTTTGCTAGGTTCCGTTCCGGTAAGATGCACCACGCGTCGGGAGGCCTATCGTCGAAAATTGCGATGAAATCATGGAAATAGTGGAAACAGACCGTCACGTGAGCACATATTTAATTGCTGAGGAACTAAAGATAAGCCAGAAAACCGTTTGGAACCAATTGCATAACCTTGGATTCAAAAAGAAGCTCGATGTTTGGGTACCACACGAACTAACGGAAACATACATGATGGACCGAATTTCCATCTGCAAATCGCTGCTGAATCGCAACAAACTCGACCCATTTCTGAAGCGTTTCGTGACTGGTGATGAAAAGTAGATCACTTACGACAACGTCAAGCGAAATCGGTCATGGTCGAAACGCGGTGAGCCGGCGGAAACGGTGGCCAAGCCAGGATTGACGGCCAGGAAGGTTTTGCTGTGTGTTTGGTGGGATTGGCAAGGAATCATCTACTACCAGCTGCTCCCCTAAGTCCATGCGCACAATTCGGCCCTCTACTGTCAACAACTGGACCGCTTGAAGGCAGCACTCATCCAGAAGAGGCCATCTTTGTTCAACAGATACCGAATTGTGTTCCTACAGACAACGCCAGGCCACGCACGTCTTTGGTGACGCGCCAAAAGCTCCAAGAGCTCGGATGGGAGGTCCGAATGCACCCACCTTATAGTTCGGACCTGGCACCAAGTGATTACCATTTTTTCCTATCCATGGCGAACGCGCTTGATGGTGAGAAGTTGGCCTCAAGAGAAGCCTGTAAAAATTGGCTCTCCGAGTTTTTAGCCAATAGGGACGCAGCCTTCTACGAGAGGGGTATAATGAAGTTGGAATCTCGTTGGCAAGAAGTTTACGAACAAAACGGCGCATATTTGACTTAAATCGGACAAATGTACACAAAGTTACCATATTTTGAAAAATCAATAAAAAAACCGAACGAACCTAATAGAAAAGAAGAATGATCTTAGTAAACCGAATATTATGGGGAAGTATGCGTATGAATTTAATTTCAACAAAATATAATTGAAAGCCTTTAAAAATCTACAATGAAAAAATAAAAAAATATTCACACGACTCATATTTAGTAAAATTAATTGTAACAAAAAAATTTGACAAATTTAAAAATTCCACTCGAATGGACACCGGAAACAAAATGTTTTTAAGGTTTCATTTTTTTTCAGTGCCAATATTTAGTTCCCACACACTCTTCACTGACCACGAACAAAACAAAAAATAAAAAATAAAAAAAAAAAATCTGAAAAAACACACATAAACAGTATGATCACTTTCGAACAACAAAAAGGCATGTAATTCGCTAAACGTTTTTTAAAATTGAAATATTATTATTAACAATTTCCATAAAACCCGCGACTCAAAAGCGCATTCAAGTAGAACAAACACAAATAACGCACACACAAACACAGAGCGGCATAGTGTGAGTGAAGGGAAGCGAAGGAGCGGTGTGTTTGTGTAATAACAGTACCCATACAGTACTTATATAATAATAACAATAAAATAAAATTTACCAACATTTAAAGGGCAATTTCTGAACGGTTTCGATGATGATCACCCACCGCGTTGCGCATTCTAAGCCCAAAAACAGAGAGAAACAAAAAAAAAACACAAAAACACAATGACTAAACATAATTTACCGACGACAATTACCGCACAGCGAGTTGACTTTTCCAACCAAAATCAAAAAAAAAAAAAAATGAAAAAAAAAAAAAAAATAGAAAAGCAACATAAAAGAAGGTAGAAAGTACCCACGAACGCATAAAAGTATGCCTCAATATTTAATGCGTGTGAAAAAAAATATACCGAAATTCTTATGCCAAAACGCTTAGCGTTTTCGAGTGAATATTAGAGGCATTAGAAATGTGGAAATTGTTCACTACCCTTCCCCGTTCACGCCCCTCACGCTGGCTTTTATTCAGCAGCGGCGCAGCGAGTGGCAAAAAGTGGCCAACACAATGCAACACATCTCGCGCTTGTCTCACGCTTCATCGGTTTGTTTGAATGCGCGCTTGCTCGACACTACGGAAATGCCAATACAAATATAGAAGCTCGACAGCAACCACCAACAACAAGCTCGAAGGGCTGGTATACATATGTATCTCTAGTAGTCGTTGAACGTGTGAAATCTTTCCTAAAATTCACCGTGGAATATGTTTCTTTTCGATAAGTGATTGTTGTTGTTGTTGTTATTATTGTTGCTGTTGCGCTTCGTCGAAGTGCTTTAGTTCGAGGGTTGAGTGGCTTTTGGTTCGATTGACATTTACAATATTGTCGCTTTTATTCCCACAATTGTTATTTTCAAACAACAAAAACAACAACAACAAAGTTACAAAACAACCCAAAATAATAATATTAATTACAACAACAAGCACTTCAAACCCATGGGCATGTTTTTATTACAATTAGTTATAATGCGAAAATCTGCGGAAGATCAGCGGAAAGGATTTATGTGTAGGTCACATGACTTCATTAAAACAGTAGGGTTAAGTATAATTGCTGAGAGGATGGACAAGATAAGTAAATGGATGAAGTAAACCAACCAATTTGCGTGGGTAATACGTTGGAGGAGTGAGATGAGAGAGAGAGAGAGGACAGAGAGAGAGACAGAGAGAGAGAGAGGGGAGAGAGAGAGAGAGAGGACAGAGAGAGAGACAGAGAGAGAGAGAGAGAGAGAGGAGAGAGAGAGAGAGAGGACAGAGAGAGAGACAGAGAGAGAGAGAGGAGAGAGAGAGAGAGAGAGAGGAGAGAGAGGACAGAGAGAGAGAGAGAGAGGGAGAGAGAGGGAGAGAGAGAGAAAGAGAGAGCGAGAGAGATAGAGATGGAGAGGGAGAGAGATAGAGAGAAAGAGTGAGAGAGAGAGAGGTGAGAGAGAGAGAGGAGAGAGAGAAGAGAGAGAGATGGAGTGAGAGAGAGAGATAGAGAGAGAGAGTGAGAGAGAGGAGAGAGAGAGAGAGAGAGATTTTCCCACACAAAACGATTTGGGAGAGTAAAAACCTGGGCGCCGATAAACCAAAAACAGAGAAAAGTCTTAACTAATGCTATCAACCTATCAACTATCAGTCTGTAATGAGCCATGCCGAGCCTCCAAATGTTGTTCTGCCTTAAAAATATCCTTCTTAATATACAAAACGCCACCATAGTTGGTTTCAAGCTCGTATTCCGAAAGAAGGAAGCCTAGACGGCGCGCCTCTATTGGGTTTTAGGTAAGCATCTCAAATCTTGGAAGAATAAAGAGAAACATACTAGCTGAGAAACCGTATATCTTGGCAGAAAAGACAAAAGTATAAGCGACAATTTTTTCAAAGAATACACTCTAGAAGGCACCCAGAAAGTGTAAATAGACCGGCAGCTCTTACAAGAAGAACATGGAAAGTGCCAACGAATAGACTATCACGGGAAAATACAGTGAGCAGGACTTAGCCCCTAGCGTATAAGGATGCAGATGAACTGGCTGACAAGGCTCTCACAAGCAATTGCTTCAGAGCCTCTTTTAGGTTCTTCAAATGTAATGTGTAAACCAGAGGGCCTATGGGAGATCACGTAGGTGCCTGGAGCATCTGCAAAGCAGGTTGTAGTACTAAATTACTGTATGGCCGAATTTATTGAAGACTAAAGTGTTAATCGGTTAGGTGCAGATCAAGCACTACAGATCACCAGATGTAGAGCGCAACCTTTGTCATCCGGTCTTTAGACGACTGAGACGTCATATCTTCGAGACTTGTGCAGAAGATCACAAAATGGCTGGAAGTAGGTAAATCAGCTCTCTTGTATTGATTTCTTAAATTTTTGTATTATGTGTATTGAGAGTTCTTCCTTCATGAAGTCACAGAGGTTGAGCTTACTTTCGCACGGCCATGGCTTTTTATGAAATTAACCATCCCCAAAATCGCAAAGTGGCTGCTGTAAACTCTCAGTAGCTTCACGAATCCCCTCTTTGAGGTCTTGAATCGATGTGAGACTTTTGGCATAGGCCTTATCTTTCACGTGGCTCCAAAGGAGGTAGTCGCAAGGTGTTGAATTACAAAACCTCGGTGACCAATTGCGATCACCTCTTTGGGAGAAAACGGTTCGGAAACTTTTCCCTTAAAAGATGGATGGTTTCTTTGCTTTTGTTGAAAGTAAACGATGTCCAGATCAATACCATCCAATTCTGACCATTAAAAATCATTAATAATCTCTCGATAGCACAATTCATTCACCGTAATTGTTGCTCCAGCCTCATTTCCGAAAAAGTAAGATCCAATGATGATATCTAAAACCGTGGAAAACTGCCGCAGCTCGCTTAACGCGATGGCCAAGCAGTTCTCTCTGAATCTGGTATGGCTAACTGGACATAGTTACATACCGGGTAATGAGATGGCGGACAAGCTTGCAAGGAAGGTCACTTCCCTTCCACTTTCGCCATCATGGAAGAGTCTGCGCATGCCACTCTCCTCTTGTAAGCTCAATTTAAGAGAGTTATTCGCTAAAGATCCTAACTTAAGATGGAAAATTCTAATTACATGTGGCCAGAATGGAACGGAAGAAGGTCACGTCTTACAGGGCATATTTTATTAGGCAGGCATGCAGAGAGACTTGGCGTACCATCCAATGATTTCTGCAGAAGCTGCAGAAGGAAGAAGAACTTGAAACCTTAAGGCACTTTCTATGCGAATGCCCCGCACTTTGGAGAAGTAGTTTGAAGTCTCTGGGGGCGGCAACATTTAGAGGCCTGAGCGAGATAGCGGGGACCAAGTTGCGGCGACTGCTCAGCTTTGCAAACTTCACTTCCTGTTTTGATTAGCGGGTAGGGGTAATTAGAATCCTCAGTGTTGATGCCCAGCAACCATTTCAACCAACCAACCAACCAAGATCCAGTGATCCCACCGGACCATAAACCGCACCAAACAGTTACACGTTGATAATGGTGAAACTTTTCAATAATAAAATCGAGCCCCAGAAGCGGCAAAGTTTTGCTTTTTGATGTAGTCATCGACGTGTAAATGGGCCTCATCAGTCGAGATGATTTTTCTATAAAATTCCGGATCATTTTCATGCATTACAAGGACCGAATCAGCAAAGACACCACATTGGTGATGTTTAGAAATTTCGTATTCAAAATATTTTGTAAATTTTCTTGTTAATTTAAAAATTTCAACTATTCAAAACTGGCAATGATTTGCTGATTAGCAAATACTAACACGCTTTCCGGCATTTACGGCGCAGACATTGACAACAACAACAAAAACAACAACAGCAACGAAACACTTGTGGCAAGCAAACAAGTGAGTCAATGGAAAAAGCCGATAAAATATAAATATGTATGAATTTTAGGTTAACCACACACCCGCGCCAGTTGAGGGAAAAAATCACAACACAGCGCAGATAAAAAGTACAACAACAATGAGGAAAAAAGTCGTTTCATCAACAACAACACACCCGCATGGAGCCTATGAATGCTTACCTCGAGCTTTTGGTATTTTTTTGTTAAAGCAATTTCTGCAACGTTCGTCTGGAGAGTGGCCGGCCAGTGTCAGTCTACCAGTCTCCTTGTCTGCCATACCACCACCAGTACACCAATTCAACAGCAGTCCAGCGGACAGTTTGTTTTGATATATGAATGGCGGCAAGTGGTCAGCGAGCGCCATCAACAGCGCCATTACCACCAACACCGCGCGTTTCGACGACGACGACGACGACGCAGCCGCTGAAGTTAAATAAAGCTGCAGCCGTTAGCCGCCAGCCGCCAGCCGGTATTTGCGTCGGTGTGGCAGGCAGCCCAATGATTCAGTGCTGATAAAAAACAATAATAACAACACTTAAAATAGATTTAAAAGCACATGAAGTTGGTCAATAGCACGCTGAACGGACCGGCAAGCAACCTGTTGGCTCTGAACATAAAAGGAAAATAGAAAAACTGAATTGAGAAAAAAAAAGACTTTGAAAATATGGGTGTGTGCTGAACAGCGTGTAATGCAAATTGGACGAGAGTTCAATATAATTTAGTAGCGTAATTTAGGTATTTCCAACTGGTGAATTATAGAATTTAAGAACTCGTTGAGTTAGAGAAGCTGGGAGGCTTAAGTGCTTCTGAGAAATTTTGAAAAGGATTTATGGTATATGGGCTTTATGGACTTTCCGAAGCAGCGATTGAGTGAACGAGTACAAAACGGAATATATATCTGCTGTCAATAAACCAGCAGGAGCCTTGGCTCCCTTCTCATTGTTAACAGTCATAACTTTCAAGTCTTTAAATCCAACGCAGAATCATTCTCACCAACAGGTGTTTCTTAAGACTGAGTAGGCTCGATTCAAAGAAGTTACAAGTTGCCCATCTTTTCTGTACTGTTAAAAAGCGAAGATGAGTGGACGATGTGTACATCCGATGGGTGGGTATTCGATGTAGTATCCGCTGGAGGAAGCAGAGGAAGAGGATGTCCTTCACACCGTTCAGGTGGAGATCGACCTGGTTTTGACTGAAAGAGGAAACAAATTTCGTGACGTTGTTCTTCGTAAATGACGTGTTTACGGCTTCCCTCGTCAGGGAATGTCAACCACTCCGAGTTGTTCGGAGGCGCCTTAGTACAAACTGTAGGTCCCTCCATTTGATGGAAACACATCAAGACTCAAAACAACAGATTGGAGGAGGAGCTCGATCAAAAATCGCCTCAGCGGCTACAAAGCGCCATCTATATATAAGGATCCCTAGAACTTTCTCCCACTGTGTCAAGTTGGAAAATTGAGCTATTTAGACAATTTAACCTACTCCTCCAAAGGATTCCTGCGGAAGTCACTTGATGGTACAACCAGCCCCCGGGGTAACTGCTCAAAAGAAGATGCCTTGTAAGAAGGTCGACAATTTTGGATATTTTTTTGTTAATGGTAAATCTCTCGTAAGCAGCTTTTATTCCAATCGGAAACATTGCCTTGATCATCATGGCCAAAATTGAACTCCTTCCTATTAGACTTAGTATCAGAGTCGAATAACACCATAAGCTCTCAGGTGAAGAGTGGCATTCATAAACACTTCCGTGATGGCAAAAGTGAATTTTAAGTATCCATCCTTTCCTTAGCTAAGGTGGATTAATACAGAGCTTTTTTGGCTAGATTCCGCATCTAACTATTTTAACTAAATTTTTATCACCCATAAAAGAAATAACTCCAGTTTTTTAGGAGAGGACATAGATGGATGTAGTCTTGAAGAAGGCTTGTTGCGTTTTCAGTGCTTTAACTCCAAGTGATTGCCGGATCGGACTATTAGCGAATTCTAAGATACTAAAAATACGCGAAAAAATCAATAAAAATTAAAATGACATAAAAATACTTTAACAATACATATCTACATGGAAAGCTCTTCCCATATTTGGACTCGGTACCGTAATTTACGGCAATTTCATTGCTTTCAAAACATTTCCAAACATTTTGACTGCTACTCCGTGCCACGCCACACCACTCCACTATCGAGTGTTTAACACCTTGCTCTTATCTCATTACCACAATCATTTTACAACATATTATTTATTTGTGCCTATCGGACGTCTGCAATTGCTGACCAAAAAATTGCGAATTACTTATTTATATTATGCGCATAGTTTATCTTAACTGAGTGCCAGTTTTTCCACATAAATAAATAAATGAATTACGAAAAACAACTTTAATTTCTGTATTATTGCCATTTTACGAGTTTTACGAGTGCGATAACTATTATGCGATAACTTGAGCATAAATATAATAAATAATAATTCGGTAATGTTGCGGCGCCAAAGAGGAGGTTAAAAATTAAAAAAAAAATAAAATTAAATAAAATTAAATTAAAAAAACGAAATAAAATAAATTAATATAAAATAAATTAAAATAAAATAAAATTAAAAATAAATAAAATTAAAAAAAATAATTTAAAATAATATAAAACAAATTAAAATGAAATTAAATAAAACAAATTGAAATAAAAAATGAAATAAAATAAAATAAATAAATAAAATAAAGTAAATGAAAATAAAATAAAATAAAATGAAATAATATAAAGTAAAATAAAATAAAATAAAATAAATAAAATAAAATAAAATAAAATAAAATAAAATAAAATAAAATAAAATAAAATAAAATAAAATAAAATAAAATAAAATAAAATAAAATAAAATAAAATAAAATAAAATAAAATAAAATAAAATAAAATAAAATAAAATAAAATAAAATAAAATAAAATAAAATAAAATAAAATAAAATAAAATAAAATAAAATAAAATAAAATAAAATAAAATAAAATAAAATAAAATAAAATAAAATAAAATAAAATAAAATAAAATAAAATAAAATAAAATAAAATAAAATAAAATAAAATAAAATAAAATAAAATAAGATAAAATAAAATAAAATAAATTAAAATGAAATAAAATAAAATAACATAAAATAAAATAGAATAAAATAAAATAAATAAAAATAAAATAAAATAAAATAAAATAAAATAAAATAAAATAAAATAAAATAAAATAAAATAAAATAAAATAAAATAAAATAAAATAAAATAAAATAAAATAAAATAAAATAAAATAAAATAAAATAAAATAAAGTAAACTGAAATGAAATAAAAGGGAAAAGATTAAAAAATTATAAAAATGAAATAAAATGGTAAAATTAAATTTTTTTAAATTTTTAATATCTTAGTCTAGTATTCACTAAAGCAGTTTTTACCCGAAATATTGTTTAAATTATTTAATATACCAATTATGTGTGTGGTAAAAGTTAACATAAATAATTCTGCAAGTTGCAAGCGTGCTGCACCAAAAAGCTGTCAGTCCGTTTAAGTATCCAACGTATTATTTATTTGCAACACATGAGCATACGAGTACATATGTACCTATGTGCATTTGAATATGTTTGCTTATGAATTTAGTGTGCGGGGGAGATATACCGTCGCACAATCGGCCAATCTGGCAATCAGCCAGTTAGTCGAGAGGAGTTAAGCAGGTTAGCAGGTTTAACGGTCGTCTAACTAAAATAAAATACTCATAGATAAATACGCCGACTGTTCGAGTACAACTCATATGTGGCCTATTCATAAATACTTGTCTGTCTGTATGTCATATGTGACTTGTTTTGTTTTTGTTTTTTTTTTTTGTTATAAGTGCCTCGGAAATTTTGGTGTAACACTTGCATAGTTTCATGGCTCACTTTATGCTTTATGAATGGCAGCAGAAAAAGTGACTTAAGCAATTTTCTATTATTTATTTGATGACCATTAAAGCGGTTTGTAGGAAAGTATGTTTTTTATTATTATTTTATTATTATATTAAATATATAGTTAAAAGAAAAAACTTAAAATTATATAAGTATTTCAGTTGTTGGTTATGAAAGTGGTGTAAGAAAATTTTCTTCTTATTTTGAGATGATTTGATTGCGATAAAGCTCAAAAATATGCGAAAGATTTATTAACTGGTCGGGTGTTGCCTGTGGAATAATCAACTTTTAAATGAAATTTTTTCCGAATGAACAGTTCCGAAAGTGAAAAATTTTTAAGTAGAGAAACATTTTTAAAGTAGTCCAAGTTTTAACATCATTTTACTTAATTTCGCTTTAATTTTTGGTCGAAACTGCCCACTCGACCAAAACTCGAGCGAAAAGCATCCAGTTGCTTTTTGAAAATCTATTAACCATTTTTCAAAATTTACTTACACCATTTTATCAATTTGTTTTAAAATAAACTTAATGGAATATTACGAAAAAATTAAAATAAAATTTTTATATAATTTTATTATTTATTGTGCTCTTGTTTAGCTTTCAAAGAAAATTGAAAATAAATTGTATCTGTGAACTGTACTCCGTAGAATTCTACGTCAATCAGACGAGGCAATTATGTTGTAAATTGGGTTTGGAGGTGTTCACACATATTCAATTAGTAGAGTTAAAGCCCTTTTGCTCCATAAACGGTATAAATAGTTGGTAAAATATAAACACTTTCTTTCAATGACACCCTGGTGGTCTGTATGAGGTCTTGAAGGTATTTATCAAACTTTAAATATCGGTCCCCTTGGGCAGTGCTAGAAAGTGAACTGTTTTTATGAGTATCCGAACCAGGAGGCAGTCACTCCTAGTAAAAGTAAGTTCATCTTTTGGGGCTTGGTACAAACTACTCAGTAGTGTCAAGTCTCTTATTGAATTATTTAGCTCACATTTGGGAAATTAAAGCCATCTCCAATTTATTTCTACAAAAAGTCTAGCAGTACCAGTTCATGCAAATTTTAAATCTTTCTTATGATATGGTTTTTTTATTAAATAATATTTTTCATTGGATACTACAGCCTTTGTTCTTCTAGCTAATCATAAAGAGGTATATAAGTATTTCAATGATAATTCAATTAATTCGTAAATTGCCAATAAAATACCTGTGTGAAAAACTTTTTCAGAGATTTAATTCATGAATTGAATGTGAGTATGAATACCGTTTTGGGCGCTTAAGTGTTGTTAATTATTGGAAGTACGTAGGCGGGCTTGCTTTTTTAAGAGGTTCCTAAATAAACTTCGTTTAGGAGTATTTGTTCTTCATTAATAATTAAGTGCCTGTGTGAACTACGTTTTCTAAAAATTTCCCAATTATCAAAGTAAGGAGTTAGTAACTAAAATGTTCACGATTACCTATTCAAAAATTTAATTCTAAGCGTTTCTTATCTAAAAGCCGTTCAATTATTTAATCGAATGCATGTGTGAACAGGCAATTTAGGAACTTCATTATTGAATCGTACTTAATTAGAAATTAGGTGTCTATACCAACTTTATTTCTTATGATTTCAACACTTAAAGGCACGGAATTAGCTATTGGGTGGCTGTATGAACAGCATTTAAGAGATTTAGTTGCTGCAATAATTTTATTTGGTGCTTGTATGAACTGGGTTGCAAAGAATTTAATTTTTTAAAGGCTGCCAAATAGTTGATTGCCTGCACATGTGATCGTAGTTTTAGAATTTTTGTCGCTGGAATGATTTTAATTAGAAATTAAATGCCTGTGTGAAATGTCTTTCAAAACTTTTGTTACAAAAGGCTCTCAATTATCTAATTGAGTGGCAGTATGACAAGCGTTTTAGAGATTTAGTTACAGAAATGTTTTTAATTAGCAATTAGGTGTTCCTGGGAACTGAGTTTTATGGGTTTAGTTTTTGAAAATCCTTCCAATTATCAAAATCAGTACAAATACGAAGGTTTTAGTTGCCAAAATTATTACAATTAGCCACTTATTTGCTGTATGAACTGCCTTTCAAGGAACTTTATCTTCAAAGGGCTATTTATTAGCATATAACATGCATGCTAGAGAGGTTATGGCAGCTAAAATTAAATGAGATTAACATTTTCGCGACAGCCAATGATTTCAATTCGTGTTAGTGAGTATCTGTATGAATTGTACTTTGGTAGTTGAACTGCTCGAATATGCTCCGTTAGCAAATTGAGTGCTTGTGTGAACAGCATTTTAAAAGTTTCATTCATAAAATGATATCAACCACCTAATTGAGAGAGCATTTATGGGGCTTAATTACTGAAATGAGCGCAATTAGTTAATTAAGTGTCTGTATGAACAGTTTTTTAGGCATTAAAATGGAGAATGGCTGTCACTTAAGTAATTAAGTGCCCATGAGAGCACTTATAAGAGATTAATTATGCTAAAATACACTCATTTAGCAAATTGATTGCCTGTATGAACTGTCTTTCAAAGAACTTTATCTTCAAAGGGCTCTTCATTAGCATGCTAGAACCGAATTTTAGAGGTGTAGCACCTAAAATGAAATGAGATTAATCAAATATGCTCCATTAGCAAATTGAGTGCTTGTGTGAACAGCATTTTGAAAGTTTCATTCGTAAAATTATATCAATCTCCTAATTGGGAGCATGTATGGGGGGACATTTAGGGGGCATAATTACTGATATGAGCTCAATTAGCTAATTTAAAGTCTGTGTGAACAGTTTTTTTGGCATTAAAATGGAGAAGTACTGCCACTTAAGTAATTAAGTTCCCCTGAGAACATATATAAGACATTAATTATGCTAAAACACCTTCATTTAGCAAATTAATTGCCTGTGTGAATGGAGGAGTTTCACTCAATACTCAAACATCACGACACTCAACCAGGTGCGGGTGCTTAGACTCGTTTTCTTTTAATTGATTTTTTGGAGTTTTCAATTGAACAGTTATGTGTTTGCTTCGGGGGATTTTACTATTAAATTTTTATTTACATTTTGTTTGAAATTTTGCGAACTTTTTTTTTTTGGCCAAAAGTACGCGTAATAATATTTATTGTCATAAAATTATTTATTATTAACTTTTTACATTTACTTTATTAGTTTTATTAATTTTATTTATTTTTCATATTATTTTTTTTTAAATTTTATTTCACCTCAAAGCCTACTTTAACGACCAGCCTGCAAGTGCCACGTACAATAACTATTGTACAATAACAACTATTAACTAACGGCAACACACCCGCATTGCGACTGCTGCAGACAGTGGCACGCCTGTGCAACCAGCTGACTTTGTTTGTGGCAAATAGACACGAGTAACGGTGCAAAAAAGTGAAACAAAACAAAAAACTTTACGATTGGACTTAAAACTTGATTAGGCGATTTTGGGCGCAACAAAAACAAGCAATAAAATATTACATACACTAACCACAACAATCGTTAAACTGCAATCAACTAAGCCCAAAACACACACACACACACACGCACACTTTGCAACAGCAGCAACAACAACAACAACAACAACAATAAGACTGTTTAATACTGAATTTTGGTAAGTGACTTTTTAGTGGCTGCCTTTAAGTGAGCCAAAAAAATTTGAATTTGTCTCAGCGCAACCGCAACCGAATGTGTGCGTTCCGCCAGCTGTCGTTTGGGTGACAATGCCGCACAATGTTGCACATACTCGTATGCAGCTTGCGTGCGTTGCGCTTATGCCTGCTCGTAATCTAGTTGTGAATTAAAAAATATGGGATGACATGTGGGCTGGGCAGACGACAGGCTGAGGCCGAGTAGCTGCCGGCTGTTGGCTGTTGGCTGCTGACTGCTAGCTGCTAAGCGACCAATTGTCCATTCAACTGCCCAACCGAATGATCGTTCACTTGCGTCCACCCTGCGCGTACACACAGACACACACACACATAAACGCACACACAGCAGCCACTGCCGCCGCCTAACCGTAAAGTGCGATAAGTGGCAGCAATAATATTTTTGAATGGCCCAAACCAAGTTGTAAAGGTAAACTGGAGTCTTTGCTATTATTTCGTGGCAGCTTAAAAACAAATTTCGTAACGAGCAAACCACCATACAGTCGTACATACAAATATGAGTTCACATGTGTGGCACGCGGATCGGGGAACGCGGCAGTTAGCAGTCGGCAGGCGGCAGTCGGCTTAGTTTGCAATGACAGTTGACCTCAGCGCGCATAGCGGGTGAGCTTTCACGTTTGTTATGTCTGTTATTGGTTGATTACTATTATTGTTGTTGTTCTTGTTATTGCTGCTGCTGCTGCGACTATTGTTGCTTTTAATGACAATATTTTTTTTTTTTCTTTCATTAGGCCTTTTGGTAGGTGGTCGGCACAACGTTCGATTATCCATCAAGTGTACGGAAATTGTGAACGCTTTTGTTGTAACTTCATATGCTCGATGGTTTATTGCCTGCTCTTTGAGGCATCACAGTGGGTTGGAGTTAAGGGAAAAGTAAAAGAAAGGTCTTCATTGAAGCGCTTCGAAGGATTCTTGCCTTCTGTAGAGAAAACCTGAAACGATCATCAATACCTTCAAGGAAGAGCACTGAGTGGAGCAAAATGACCACATCGGAGAGCTCTAAAGTTTGAGGCGATGTAGAAAGAAAATGTTTATATATATATATAATTGGCGCTTTATAACCGCTGAAGCGATTTTCGACCGAGCTCCTCCTCCAATTTGTGGTTTTGCGTCTTGATGGTTTTCCAACAAATGGAGGAACTTTCAGTTAATACTAAGCCACCTCCGAACGGCTGATGATTTTTTTCCGAGGAGCCTTTATTTCATGCCCGAAATACACTCGGAGGGTTGGACATTCCCTGCTGGTGGCTCCGGGATTTGAACTCGAGCCTTCAGAATGTTAGTACGCAATGCTAACCACTCGACTAATGTCCGTCGATGTCAATTTAAGGTCTATTTCGTAAGCCCAGCAGTGCTCAGGAGCTCAAAACTTCAACCCAGGCACAGGGCAGGAGAATGGCGCTTATGCAGCAAATTCTGCTGAGGTCGTCAAAGGTCTTCAGATTGCTACGTACTTTTAAAAAGTCCAGGTGGCTAAAGCAAAGATTTTTGAAGCCAAAGGATCAGCTGGCAGAGTCAGCTATGGTCATCCATCTTAAGAGATGGCCAATATTAGCCAGTGACGGCGTCAGAGGGAATGATAAGCTTTGCGAAAGTGACAGTTATGCTTAAGTGCGCCATGCTATGAGGTCTTGAGAGAGTATTTCGGTTGTAAGCCGGACCCTTTTTAAGAAGATCGTTAGTAATAAGGCTTTCGAGATGGTTTTCCCAATAAAAGATCATGCTAGAAAGCATTCTTGAGAGGTGTGGTGGCTTCAAAATACACCTAGCAAGTAACGAGACTATGTTTGGATTGCTGGATACTCACATTTTCATCATGAAATGGTGAATTTTTGGCTTTATTCCAAAGAATTTGGTTTTATTAAAGCGAGCTACCAGTGCTCGTATGCATACCTTCAGTCGCGAGGCTTCACTGCTTTTTTTCAACGTGAAATTCAGGATTGCACAACTTCATGCCACTGTGAAACCTGACGTTACCCATGTAGAGATGACCAAAAAGGTGAGCTGAGTGATGCTTTCACTGGTTACCAAAAACCCAAGTGATTTTCCAGCTAACAAGGCTCAAGTGGAGGCTGTATATTCTGACTTACATATAATACCTACCGAATGTAGATAACTTTAGTTATGATAAAACTCTAGCGTAATAGACTTCGGAATTATGATGATTCGCGTGTTTATGGTAACATCCGAAAAGCAGTGACCTTGACTAGAGCGCTGTAGTAGTGTTGATCTTGAAACAAGCTGGATACGCAAAGGCAATAGAAATATATTCTGCTAGGAGTAACGGAGCTCCACTCAGATTTATACCGCATTGGAGGGACGATTGAGAGATCTCAACATCAATCGCAGCTGCCAAGTTAACGATCTCTTCGCTCTCAGTTTTCCAAAGCTTTATGAACTAAATCAAGTTTCTTCCTTCTGGAATATGAATGGAGAGGGCAACATGGAGTTGCAGATACGATCCTCCGGGTTGATCCTTTTAATATCCCAGCGTAACTTGCATAAAAACTAAAATTTAATTTTTGCTCACATTTTTCCATCAACCACCCACTGTATCTGCTTGCTATTTTTTTATACTTTATTTTTTTTTTCGCCAACAAAAGCAGCTGTTAATTCTTTATCAGCAATGCGACAGTCGCAAATGTCACTCATTGCATACAAAAGAGCCTATCTTAAGGCGCTTAAGCTGGTTGTAAATAATTTATTATTGGAAAGAATTTCACTACCGTTCGATAAATGACAATTGTACCACCCACATGCCGCATACATATTTATATATGTATGTACCTATTTATACTTACATTTATATTATTTATCTTTCAATTTAAGGCCCACCAAGGAAGGCAGCAGCAATTTTCCATTGCAATCAACGATAACCTCGCACAATAATTTTTATTTCACAAATTTCCAAATTTTTATTAACATACGTATGTACATGAAATGCAAACATATATGCAAACATATATATATTACTACTTCATACATCGATTTTTAATAGCTTGTTGCATGCAACACAAATACTCGTCGCATTAAATGTCGCTCGCATTCGCATTAAAGTCATGTCAAGTAGGGAATATTGATAGGAGTTTGCGCGAGTTTTGGTGTTTTTGTTGTTGCTGGTGGTACTGGTGGCGCATGCGCAGTAGCAAATAATATAATTTCTATTAGATTGTTATTATTATTTTTTTTTTCAAGAAAAAATGCTATAAAATAATATTTAATAACAATAATATTTTTGTTTTTGTTATTATTTTCTCTATTAATAATCACTTGAAAGTACATACCTCGTGTTGATGGAAGAAACTAAGATCTGTTGTTAGCTAATTTAGTATAAAATTTTAATACCAAGCAAGAGCCACACCCGTGGACTCAGGAAGCTTAGATTCCAATCTAAACAATTGCTGTGGACTTTATGAACTTTAAGTGTAATTTTATAATTAATAAAGAAGACTAAGTTTGTGTGGAACGGACCATTAGATACGAGATTAAGTGTACAGGTCAGCGCAAATAGAACGTATGCTATGAGAGAAACTCGTTTTGATACGACTTTAGTCCTGGGATATGTCCTTAAATATTCGATTTTGAGTTCAGCGTCCATTACCTGACAATGCTGAGGTTCGAATAGCATTTACCCGCCTATAGAACAACAAAGCGGCTGAAAGTGACGGCCCAGACGGCTATTCAAACATGGCGGTGAAGAGCTGGCAAGATGCATGCATCAGCTTCGTTGCAGAATATGGTCGACGGAAGTATGCCCGACGATTGAAATTTAAGTCTGCTCTGTCCAATCCATAAACAAGGCGACCACACCGTCTGTACCAATTACCGTGGGACTGAAAGACTAAAGCACGCCGTCAACAAACTGATTGGACCTTATCAGTGTGGCTTTAGACCAGATAAATCAACCAATGAGCAGATATTCAGCATGGTCCAATTCTATAGCTGAGCAAACTTAACTCCTTTTTTTCTAATTTTATTTACAAAGAAAGCTTTGTTCTTGAATTTAAATTTGTTATTGAAATAAATGTTTCCAGATTTTCTTCTAAATTTTTTAGTGTTCTTTAATATCTAAAGTCCGAGTTTCTACTTCTAGCCCTACCCCAACCATTTTTGATTCTTTTGTGCATCAAGGGATCTAACCTGTAATAGTTTCTTGAAACGTCGGGCTATTTCCATGTTCTCTGCAGCAGAATGTTCCATCAACCACGGTATTCGACACCACTGAGACGGACATGACAATAAATTTACCTGAAACCACTATCTTAAGAGTTCTGCGGCTGACCCATCCCACTTTGTCACCCTCTAGAGTTATGCACCGAGTAAGGATTTCACTCTATATTGACTAAAGAATGCTGCGGAGAGCTCATTTATAATTCTATCAGAGACACCGGTGGTGTACTAAGCGACTTGATGCAGTAGTCTCCTTTAAAACCCGAAAAAATGTTTTTTTAAAAATGCGTTTTTTCAGGATTTTTTTTTGACTGGGAAGGAAATTATTGCGGTAACCTATATTTTCTGAGAATAATATAGTTAAGTTTCAAAAAACTATTTTTAGTAGCAAAAAATATTGGCATGTTCCAATGCTGTGCTGAGTTTCCTGCAGCGGCTGCATTCTGAACTTGTGAAACGGTGCCGGGGATGGAGGTCTTGTGATGCATCTGAAACAGTCGAACCATTTTTTTTTTTTAGTTTTTATGAGTAACTCTTATATCTGAAATAAAAAATACAAAATTTTTCGAGGTTTGAAAAAAAAAAAATCACTTTAAGTTGCAAAAAAAATATAATAGTTGTCCAACTTTTTTAGTTCAAATGGGATAACCATTGACTCGTGCTGTGGGCATCCCTAGTTCCAATCCCATTCGAACAAAAATGTCTGGAAAAAGAAGTCTGATGAGGAAACGTGGCGGTTTCCTAAATAGCAGCTATAACTTCTTTCTGGGCTTTAAGGCGAGTGAGGTAGAACTTCCCACCCACAATTTTCCAAATAGTTTTTAACTGGCCTTGCAACATGTGGTCGAGCGTTGTCATGATGAAAAATTATTGATTCGTGTCTGGTCGCATATTCTGGTCGTTTTTCTGCGATGGCCTTTTTCAAACGAATCAATATAACCTTGGCACCATGGATATTCGGCTTTGCCGTGGATGTCGATGGTTGGCCGGGCTTCACATACGATCTCTTTCGCTTTGGGTTATCATAATGCAAAACTGACTTCTTTTGGTGGCGTTGAAGCAACATTTCCGACATACAGAATTGACACCAATTCTGTTGACACATATTTATTTATTGTTAAAGAAATATTTTTTTTTAATATTTTCCTATAGATTGAAGCTGTACCTCATCATCAGCCCCTTAAATTTAATTTTAATTGAGCAAGAACTCCACTGAATCTACTTTTCACTTCCGAATATACGGCACGGCTTAGTATCTTGCTCAAAGAAAGGGGAAAACAATAACAAGATAATATTCTTATAACTTTAAACCTCCTCTTTTTTATACTTCAAAGCTATATCATCCACCACAGCAGGGAATCCAAGGCAAAAAACTTGCTCTAAAGAAAAAATTCCCTTAGAACTCCACTTAAATGCTGTTGATAATAAAACCAATGCAAAATGATAACCAAACATTCCATTTCCGTGACATTTCTAACCTAAAAATGAGTACAATCTGGCAATGACAGTTAAATTTATTCTTCTTACCTCAACTTAACATATGGTATTTTCCGAAAGCCAATTATCAGCAATAATAATAACAACTCAGGCCTCGATTAAATTTTATTAGCAAAGGAATAGATCGAACCGCTGCCCAATAAATTTTGTTGTTCTCATTTACCATACTTACAAGCATTTATTTAGGCGCCACTTATCCTCCTATCCGCATCCAGAATTTACTGAGAAGTCAATACAAATTTTTATTGCCAACACCCGAAGTGGTTGTAAATTTCTGTGCGTATTATTGGATTTCAGTAGCATTGGCTACCAGTGTTTGAGTAGGAGGAAAAAAAGTGACAAAAGTGAGCATTAATTGTCGCAACATTAAAGTCAACACAATTTATGTCGAGAAGACAGTTACTTCAATTTCAATGGTGCATAAAAGTCTTGAAATTGCTGCTGGTTAAAATTTTAGATGCCAATTCCTTGACTGTATATCGGAATAACCATCATTAGTTAAATATATATATTATATAATTGACGCGTTGTAACCGCTGTAGTGATTTCCGGCCGAGCTCTGCTCTAATTTATGGCTCTCGTTTTGATGTTTTTCTAAGTCGTCTCCGAATGACAGATGGATTTGTATGAGGAGCATTTATTTCATGTCAGAAATACACTCGGAGGATTTAACATTCCTTGCCGAGTGGCGACTGCAATTAGAAAAATTAATTTTCAATCATTTTTGAATGATGGTCGGACCACGACCCGGACCCTGGTTTTCCAAATGACAGTATGTACAGCCCCTTTGTTAAATAGTTTATTCCAAAAAATTGTTTCCTCAATAGTTTTTAAAAATAATATTAAAAGGAAGTATGATAAATTCTGAGAACCCCACATTAGCTTGCGACTCTTTGTAACAAAAGTCCGAAAGTGAGGTTAAAACATGATTACTGCCAATTAAGTGAAATCCATCGAGTCTTATTCAGACGGGGAAAATATAAGCAATTTTTTGAAAGAATATATGATGAGGAGCTTAATTGAAGCATTGATTATGTGGCAATTAGAAAGGCATAATCCACAGAATATTGAGTTTATGGTAGTTCCTCTATGGTCTTCTCAGTAAGACTTTAACGAAATATCCTAGGTTTACGAATATACATTCCCAACAGTTGACTATGCAAAAGATCTCTAATTCATCCGTTTTGTATTATGTTTTTGAATGATACTTGTATTGTACAACTAACAAGACAGAGAAGAAGATTTCCTGCTCAACTGAATAGCAATAAATATTAGATTATAATAGATGAGATAATTAAGATTTAAATTACGCCACCAAACTTGATGGTGTTTACACAGAATTAATTGAGCTGAAACGATTTATGGCCGAAATTCTGCTCCGTTTTTGTTGTGCGACGTTATACAGCCAAACTTTTCAAGCTTTCAATTTCAATTCCTTTTCGGAAGAGGCCAACAAGCCATGCCGAGGAAGGATTGGCATTAGTAAAATTAATTTAATATTTATAATCTGTAATTGTGTTTAGAACTTAAGCTACGTAGCTCCTTTTCATCTTCCTCAAAAAGAATACGTTTGCCAGCTCATGTGATATATGATAGTCTTGCTTCTATCTTTTGGTCTTTATTTCTTATACGAAGTATGTTAAAAGAAATGTAAAAAATAAAAAAAGATCGTTAAATTATTTTGATTTTATTTTTAAGTTATTTTTCTATTTGTTTTGAGTCCCTTTATATTTGTGAAGTTTAATTTCAAGAACTACTACTGAGCTACTCTCAATTAGTTAATCGAGTGTCTATGTGAACAGTTTCTAACTGTTTCAAAGAAGAAAGTGTCATTAATTTATGCTATTTAGAGTATTAGTGGCTGTGACTATCGTTGAGGAGGGCCCGATGAGCTGGAAGACATATACAAACGCAATCTTATTATAAAGGGTGATCCATTTAGAGGTTCCCTACTATTTAAAAAAAAAGAAAAACACCGAAAATTCAAATTTAATGGTGTATGTTTATTACCATTCGAAAGAACTTCTTTGACATTTATTTTTTGAAGATTATATCTTTCAAATTTTGAAAGCAGCTAAGGCTCAGATGGTCTTTCCACTGAGTCGAATTTTCGGTGACTCGTTCGAGCATTTCGAACTGGTGAAAGACACGTGTGATACTTTGCTCCAAGGTCTGAATCGAAGCGGTATTGTCCGCAGAGACTTTAGGCTTTACTTATCCCACAGGAAAAAGCATAACTGTGCGATATCACCCGGTCTTGGTGGCCAATCAACCGGCCCAAAACGTGAAATTAACTGCTCACCAAAGTGTTCTCTCAAGAAATGCATTGATTGATCCGATGTATGGGAAGTGGCGCCGTCTTGTGTAAACCAAATGTCGCCGAGATCGCAGTTCAAGGCTACGTTCTCACCTTCATCATTTTTGAAGAAATATGTACCGCTGATTTCATCGGCCCACAAACCTTACCAAACTGTTGTTTTTCTGAATTAAATGGCATCTCTTGAATCTCTTCAGGTTGCTCTTCGTCCCAAATGCGGCAATTTCGCTTGTTAACATACACATTGAGTTAAAAATGGGGCCTCATCGCTGAACAAAATTTGGCACGATTCTTCAAACTTTTCAAGAGCTCATAGCGAAGCGATATCGCTGTATTTTTCACGCTTTCAATTTAAGATCTTGACGTAAAATGAGCCAAGCCATTCCATACGTCAGTCTGAGTTGTTGGGAACGGCGCCGAATCGACTCTCCACGGTCTTCGTGTACACTCTCAGCTACGGCCGCGTGTTGGACGTAATTATCTAATAATTAATGTTGGGTGTCATGATGGATGATGGTGTTGCGAATAGTACGCTCAGAAGTCCGATTATGTTGACCACATGACCACTTTAAAAAGTACCTCTACTCAAATATTCTAACCTGTAAGGCTTTCAAGAATATTGCAAGATTATCAAGGGCTCACTTTCTGAGCACAGCGGCATATTTCAGGTTTATAGTCAAGTGATTAGCAGTGCGTACTGCCATGAGAATGGTCAAGGTTTTAGGAACAATTGGAGCTCAACCGAAAATCGCTCAGCGGTTGTCTAATTCTTAGAATAAACTCCCAACTATTTCCGAAACGTATGTGGCTTGGGTCGAGGTAGTTAGAGGAAGAACAGTCCCAGTCACTGTCATTACTGAACACGACCTAGAGATACCTCTTTCCACGGTCAGAAGCAATGTAACCAGCCATTGATCGAAGAGATGTTAGCAAAGTCTCAATTCCTTCTTAACCGGACCTCCATTCGCATAACAGCAGCCCAGTAATGATTCTTCGGAAATTATAATTTTATTTACACGGCCTTGTTGAAGTAAGTGTCAACAATTTAGGGAGCTTCGTAGAACGCGCTCAATGGCTAAACACTTAACACGCTGAGGCGAACACAAGATTCCCCTTGAACGAATCTTAAGTTTTTGTACAAAACTTGTATTTAAAACGGGTTTTCCAGCAGCCGGTGAATGCTCAAGTTCTCGTCTAACCCACATTGACATACCAAAGCACTCATAATTATTACACAAACAGGTACAGTTTACCACCACATTCCGGCCTGAAAACAGAACGACGCAATTGGCGAAAAGACGGAAAGAAGGAAAAAGAAATTCACAACAACAAAACAATGAAAATGACGGAACACCGCAACGAGAATAGTAAATCCGTGCAACGTGAGAAGAGCCGAAATAAATCATAATACGTATAAACAACGGTACAAAATACAAATACGCAATCGAAAAATACAAAATGCGTTTCAATAACTCAAAAAAAAAAGAAGAAAAACAACAACAATAATATATTCGTGATATGAAATAGAGAGTTCGAGGTTGAATTTGGGTGATTTGATTTTTGAAGACTCAAAACCAAAACCAAAAATATTCCCATGCTTTTGCTTGCCACCCTGCATTGAGGCAGGCAGGCAGGCAGGCAGGCAAGCCGCGGTGTCTTTGTTGTTGTTTTAAATATATTTCTTCTTATTGTTGTTTTTGTTGTTGAATTGATGATGTTGCTGGTAAGAGTATCTGCATTACAATAAGTGATGGCATTGGCAGCTGCTGCTGGCGTCGCTTGTGGTAAAGGCAACAAATGACAAAGGACATCAACAACAAAGGAGACTTTTCCATTCTCAACTTTCACACACGCACACCGCACACACGCGGGCCAGGTCGGTCAGCCCAAATCAGCCAGTCGTCGGTGCTATCACTTAACTAAATAAATAGTAACGAGGTGCAATAGAGAGTGAAATCACAGCGTTGGACAGACAGACAGACAGACACTGTCACCTCCACTTTTTAAATTAACAATATGTATGTGCGTATGTACATACGTACATACATATGTATACCTACAGTGGCTGTTGGTCAAGCGCCTACCAACAACCACACACGTCAACAAAACAAACTACCGCACAAAAAGGAGATGACAAAAACTAACAAGGCGACCGGCCAGCTTAGTGAAGACGGCGTGGGTCGCTAGCTACGTACACTAACAAAACTATTCGCAAGTAAGGAAAACAACAAAATGTGAATTTTACTAACGCTGGTATAAACAAATGCACGACAACAATTAAGCAGCGATATAAACCAAAATAAACAAAATATATTTTTGGGGTGCACCCGAGGTGTGGTCCAACCAAACTGGTTACGAACCCACTCGCACTACTCCCGTGCTGCCGGGGGTAACTTTAACCCGCCTGTATGACTGGGCTCTGGGTGCGGGATGCTAAAAGGATGGGTATGGGAAAACGAAGGAACGACACTGTCGGCACGACAGAAAAACGTACGGAAACAATATATACACAAAATGATACTTATGGTTTCTCGGTCGGGTGTGAGTACCCAACTTCGGTGCTCCTCCGGACGATGTCGCCAAACTTCGATTCCGCCACTGAAACCACTAAAAAACTATAAATATACACTATGGGCTTCGACTGCCCTTACTAGGCTTCGACTGCCAAAAATATTCGCCTCGACTGGCACTATTAAAAAAATTTAAAATAAAATCTAATTTTATCTTTTTTTTTTTTTTTTTACAAATATATGTATCGCACGTCCGCGCAAAAAGATGTGCACACTTCTGTAGATTACTAGAATCTGATCCGGCACGCACTTACGAGCCAGGCCGCAAGCTACGCGTCGGCAGTCAGAATTCTCAGGCGAGTGTGTATTGGTGCCCAATCATTTGGCGCCGCCCTCATTACCCAAAGGGACAGAGTTATATAGCGCACGCCACCATGGCACACCAAGTACACTGGGATAATTTTCCCCTCGCCATATAAAAAGAAAGCCGACACCCCTTTTTACGGAATACCCGCGCAAAGCATTCCGTTTCCCTAATATTTGTTAGTGGAGGAACCATTTTGGTGAACATCCCCTTTTGGAGACTTATACCACTGGGTAGGCACACACCGAGTGCAACCGTGCCAACAATTCATGGCTTTGAGTTATGCAATTATTTGCCGACAGATGCCACTGCCAACGTTTGGAGTGAAAGGAATATTAGGCAAAACAAAGGAAATGAACAAACAAACACAAAAGAAGTTTTTGTTGCGGCCAGTACGCGACAACACACGCAGCCAAAGATCAGCTCAGCGGGTTACAAATAACACAGACGCTTGCTGATGAGGGTTGGGCGGTTGGGTTGGTTGGTTCCTGCAGAGGAGAATGTTCGCACACCGAGTAGCGGTGGGAAGCAGGAAGTGAATCCTGCCGGCCTGCTTACCTACCAGCCTGTCAGCCTGTCGACGTGCCACATATTGCAAGGACACTTACTCTCGCACACACGCACTCGGCACAAAGCTAGTTGACACTGTTGGCAGTGGCAGTGACGGCGGCTGGTGTCGCTGAAAATTTCAATGCCACATTGTGTTGCATGCAACCCTTACTGGCTACCATTGCCAGCTGCCTAACGCACATACGCCTGTCACAGCAAGCAAGTTGCACATCATGTGTTTTCGCTTTGCTGTGTATGAAAATCAAATCTCTGCGCTGCCAGTCGCTTTAGGGGTGTCGCCCCTTTGCGGAGTTTGAATAAAAGTTTCTCACAGTTAGCACAGATTTCACTAAACTAACTGTCATTAGTACTCCCTCTGTTGTTGTTGTTGTTGCCGTTAGGTAGTAATAATAATGCGCAGGTATGCGCACATGTCGTTAATGGCGTTGCACGTACACACCGTGTACTCGATGTGGCAAGTTCGCTGGTATTTTTTCGTTTTTTTGGAAATTTTTGACACAAAAGCGCCTGTTCGCCTGTCCGGGTGGTGGTAGTTTGGCATACATGTACATACTCGTACATACATACACACTCGCACCTTTTCAGCTCAGTCACGCGCACCGCCTCACCCTCTCCCCAGCGAGCTTCGCTGCTTCAGTGCCGGTGTTGCAAGGGGGAAGGTTGTGTTTTATGTGCGATTTTTGCAAGGTGCGAAACTTGTTGTGGCACGTTGTTGTTGTTCTTGCTGTTGTTGCTTACCTTTTTCTTCTCTCTACCGTTTTCCTTCTCCTTTTGTGCGTAGTTATTTGTTGTTGCTATTGTTTATGCTGACAGTTTTTGTCAGTTACATTTTTTGGCGTCTTTTTGCGCATTCAAAAAATCACTGTCGCGGTCTTGCGTCGACTCGCTGTTGAATGGTGGCAGATGTGCTGTGTTGGCGATTAAATAATTTGTTTGACTTACCATAAATAGCGCTCGCTTTCGCTACACTCGATTGGGTTTGAGTTTTTAACGGTCTGAGAGAGTGGCAGCTAGCCTTGCTGGTGGTGTTGCTTTGGTAATGCGAAGTTACGCGTAGCTCGCTACTTGGATTTGTGTGTGTGTGCGTGAGCACGGAATTTTTTGATTGAAATGAATTTTTACAGGTTTGTGGACAGTTGGGCTCTAAATGGGTTTCAACACGCTGAATTGAATGTATTCTGATACGTAATTGAGTAATGAGTTGAGTTTATAGTTGATGCGGCTGCTGCTACCAGCACATTTAGGCCAATAGAACCATTGTGATACTGCTGAGGCTCCTGCCTTCACCTTCTCAGATGATCGAACCATTTCGTGTGCCTTATAGAGGCAACGAGATTTCCAATATTCGCGAGACAACCGAAGAAATGTTTCCCAAGGAACTTGTGTCGCGCTGATGTCAAGGCTGGACAGTGGCAGAGGTAGTTCTCGATGGTCTCCTCCTCTCCTTCGTCCCTGCAGTGGTCTGGTAGTCTCATGCTCATATTCAATGAAAGCATAGAAGAATACATTCCGCAGCCAACTTTTCCATCAAGCTTCGAGCCATTTGTGAAGATGGCTATGCTCCCTGATAGTTTCCCACTCGCACCTGTTTGAGATTCTCGTGGAGAAAAGATTTTCGAAGCACATACAGGAGGTGGTGTAGTCTAGCTCCTTTGGCACTTCTGCAAGAGCTAATATTTTGGGGTGTCCTATACTGCAGCAATTCTTCCATGGTGGAGCCACATTCAGTCTGATTGCATTGCAGCCCGCTTGTAGGTTTCCCGTATAGGTTCAGAGGAAGGATGTTGAAAAGTGTTAACAGGGCTTTCGAGGGAGTTGATGGAAGTGCTCCTATTACCAGGATAGCAGCCGTTCATTGAACTCTCTCTAGTTTGCTCCTGAAAGTAATTTTATCGAGTGCTGGCCACCAAACGGTGAGGCCGTAGAATAGGATTGGTCTAACCACCGATGTATAAATCCAGTACACGATACCCGGTCTTAGACCCCATCTTTTTCCTATCGCCGTTTTGCAGACGTAAAGTGAAGATACAGCTTTCTTTGACCTTTCTGCCGTGTTTCGGCTCCAGTTAAGCCTGCTCTCCAAAATTATGCCGAGATACTTTACCTCGGTATAGAGGTAATTGAGTATAATTGAGCCTATGTTTTTGGCCTTCGACAGTGGGGCGGCGCTACTTTTGTGTCTACTTTAGTAGCTGTCATTTATTAGATCCACAAATCTCCGACTTTCGCGACTTTCAAAGAGTGTTCTCATTCCTCAACTTAATTACAATTGAAGATACCCCAAAAAACACTTTCTTCTCTTCTTTCAACTCAAGTTTAAGTTCCTTCTTACAACCACCAACGGATATTACATCGACGACTTTAAAAGTCAACTCTCTCCTCTCGCCAACAGAGTAAATGTCCCAATTGTATCATCTGCCTCCGAAGCCTCTAGTTAACAATATAACCATAGTCTTCTGGCTGTAATAGCTATAAATAAACTGTGGAACATTTAAAGCCCTTAGCCCACCAGCAAGCGAAACTATTGGTTTTCTGAAAGATCGAAAATATATATGGTGCGATAAGGACGACCCCAACACCTTCGGGGTGGGATGGATACCTAGAGTTGAGGAAAGCATCAAAACGCTAGTGCAGACAAAAAGATAAAGAGGCCCAGGGAGGTGAGTGATGCACAGATTATACTGATTTTATGGAGGGAACAGTTCCACAGCTCGCTGAATGGCAGTGAAAGTGCAATACCGGGAGATGGTGAACTCGATTCCCCAAGTTCTAGTTGATGACGATGGAACAGATGTTTCATTGTTAGACTATGAATAACCTTATATGGCAATTGCCCGCTTGAAAGGCAACAAGCCGTTGGGTGCCAATGGATTATCGCAAGAGCTACTCAAATAGGGTGGCAAAGAACTAATAAGGTGTGCACACATCAGGTTCGTTGGAAAATATGATCGGACGAAAGCATGCCCCACAATTGAAACCTAAGTGTGCTCTACTCAATCCACAAAACGGAGAATCCCACAGGTTGCGGCATTTACCATAGAGCAAGCCTCCTCAAAATCACATATAATGTCCTTTCGAGCCTATTATATGAAAGACTAAAGCCCACCGTCAACAAACTGATTGAACCATATCAGTGTGGCTTTGGACCTGGTAAAACAACTATTGGCCAGATATTCACCATGCGCTAAATCTTGTTAAAGACCTGCGAAAAGAGAATCGACAACCCACCACCTCTTCGTCGCTTTTAAGGCCACCCTCGATAGCACGAAAAGGAGCTGCCTCTACGCCGGTATGTCTGAATTTGGTATTCCCGCAAAATTCATACGGTTTTGTAAACTGACCTTAAGCAACACTAAAAGCTCCGCCAGGATCGGTAAGGACCTCTCCGAACCTTTTGATACAAAACGAGGTTTCAGACAAGGTGACTCTTTATCGTGTGACTTTTTTAATTTATTGTTGGAGAAAATAATACGTGCAACAGAGCTAAATAGAAAAGGTACACTCTTCTATAAGAGTCAGCCTGGAAATCCAACGCAGAATCTTTCTTGCCAACAGGTGCTAGCTTGGACTGAGTGGGCAATTGAAAAGTAAAGTCTCTTCCGACAAACGAAAGCCATTTTCTACAAGTTGCTCATCATACCGGTCCTACTATGTGGCGCAGATGCGTGGAAGATGTCAACAACTGATGAGTCGGCTCTAAGAGTCTTCGAGAGAAAAGTTTTGCGAACGATTTATGGTCCTTCGCGCATTGGTAGCTGCGAATACCGCAGGCTATGGAACGATGAGCTGTACGAGTTATACGATGATATTGACATAGTTCAGCAAATGAAGAGACAGCGGCTACGCTGGCTAGGTCATGTGGGGCGGATGGATAAGAATACTCCAGCTCTGAAAGTTTTCAATGCAGCACCCGCCGGAGGAAGCAGAGGAAGAGGAAGACCTCCACTCCGTTGGAAATACCAGGTAGTAAAGGACCTGACTGTACTTGATATCTCCAATTGCCACCAAACAGCAAAAAGAGGAAATGAATGGCGCGTTGTTGTTAACTCGACTATAATCACGTAAGCAGTGTCTAGGCCATTAAAGAAGAAGAAGTAGGAGAGACGGGAGAGCCTTCTTTTGTAAAGTATTTGCTGGAAAGCATTAAAACTGAAGAAACTGAAGCAAGGAGCGAATGAACTGTGAGAAGCAGTGAAAGCAACAAGTTTATTTTTCTTCTTCTTCTAGGCGAGCATTTCGAAACTCATCTGAAGCTTAGCTTTGAAAAAGTAGTCACTTTTATTATTTATTTTTTTGTTTTTTATTTTTTTATTTTTCATTTCAAATTTCAATTTTCATTGAGTGAAAATTTTCAATTTGTGTAACACCTGCAATACAAATATAATACCAAGGATATACCAAAATAAATCAGCGCCAACACGTGTGTGTGTATGTATATACGTACGTACGTACGGGGGTTGTGAGTAATCACCGTTAGTTTTGACAAATTTCAACAATTTGGACGTCAACACGCCAACACCAGCCAAGGAAACACACCGAAGCTACGCTTAAAATATACATACATACATACATAAATATAATATGGAGAACTAGTGTTGCAACAACAAATGCAACCAGAGGAGTAGCAACGATGCCACAAAACGGGGCGAAATTTGTTGCATGAAAAAAAAGCCGTGGGGTGCAACATTAATATTTTGTTTGTTACTCAAATAGAAATCAATGCGCGGCAATAATAAAAACAACAACAGCAACATGAAAGAGGAACAACAGTAGCAACAATGAGAAATAACTTGCAACTTGTAACAGTTAACAAGCGCGCCGTGAACTTGCAACACATATGGATGTACGAGTGTATATGTATATGTGAGTAAAGATATACATATCTAGTTTTGCTACTTGCCACAACAATGTGGCAAGTGGGCTCGTAATGATAAACATCCCAACCGCAAGCACTAACAATAATAACAACAACAATAGACAACAAAAAAAATATGTAGATATAGAAAGCCCTTCGGTGTTTAGTACTAACAGTTGTTGCATGTTGCAACTTGCACTCTACTTTTTTCTGCCTTCTCTACGCTATTGTTGTTGTTGTTGTTGTTGGGCTTGTTTAGTTAGCAACACAGTGGGCGAGATAAAAATGGGGTGGCATTAATAATGTGCCGCGATTTGCAATTGCACTTACATACCACAGCATTGTTGCAAGTAGCGCTCACTCGTTTGGCTACTGATTAGTAGATGCAACTGTGCGCTGGCTAACAACTTGCAACAAGCGGTGCAGATAAACATAAAAGCGCCAGCAGTTATGATTTTTTTATTTAAAATGCAAAGAAATCGCCAAGTGGCAGAATGGCAAGCATGGCAAGCGTTGCATGCGTGGCATTGGCGTTGGCGTTGCACAAAGATGCAAATGTGGCAAATCGTAAATTTCACCAACGCTGCTGGTGAAGACAACCAAAAGTAAAGGCCGTAGGTTATATGCGTTTTATATCTTAATTTGCATTGTTGCCACATTGTGGCATCAGCAAGTATCATGGTTAACAACAGCGCACCGACAGTTAACAGGCAATATATGCGGTTGCATTTATGCCTCACAAACCTTATTTTGATTTAGCTATCAGCAACAATAGCACACACACACACACACAACTCACAGTTTTTCTTTTTCTTGTTTGTGGCATTCAAATGTGCAACTGTGCAACATGTATAAATGTTTTCATATTTGTCAAAAATTTAATAGTTTTTCGACTGCCAATTTGCCGGCAACTTGTTGGGAAAGTTTTTATTATTATTACAATTGTTATTATTGCTTTTATTTCGCTTCGCATTGTTGTTGCAAATTTTTTTTATTTTTTTTATTTATTTTTTTTTTTTATTCCTCATGTATTTTATGGCCGCTTGTTTTTATCATTTGCAAATTCGTTTGCCTCAATTTGTATGCGTTCGCTTTGCCTTTCATTTGCATGCAACATGTGGCTGCAACGCGACCAACAAGTGGCATTCACATTTGCCCCAAGCCAAAGCGGCCAACTGTATTGTGGTTTGTAAATGGGAAAAGCTTGTGAAAAAAATAAAAAAAAAAAAATATCGAAAAATATGTATCGATATACGATAAATATATGTCCATACATATGTACTACTACTGCTATGACTAATGCAAATTGAAAAAAAAAATCAGACTCGCACACATGTGTTGCAACTACAGCACGGCGTAGTTAATTGAGTTTGTGAGGTAAAATATTCACTTAAAATGGGTTTTTGAGCTTTAAATATTGGATAATAGAAAAAGAACATATTGATCATTGGCAAGAGGTCCGGCATTTTTCAGGTAGTTTCATATTTCCAACGGTGGAGAACTTCTGTGGCTTGTCTTCTTCGCCGGCTTGGCTAAATAATTTTCGGCCGACCAATAACTTACCATCTTGGGAGTTTCGCGGAAATATAAATAAATGTTAGATATGTAGATAAGACAAGGTTCAGCCTATATGGTGGATGCATCAACACACTCAACTCAGCTTCGTAAATTTTTTCTTTTTCCGGGAAGAGGAAAAAACAAATTATTTTTCCTTTTCAATATATTCACCGGAGAGACGGATACATTTCTTAGGTTTTTCAATTAATTTATTTGTACGAATACCTCCCTAAAAAATATTTTTTTTTAATCTTTAAAACACGCCAAAATTTCCTTGACTTTATCATAGGTGTTACATTCTTTTAACTTTTCTTGCAGTCAGTATTAATTTTTGTAGGATACGTCACGTGAATATCTCATATAAAGTTCTGTTCGCCGACGGACTGATTAAAGCTTCTCAGTGTGGCTTTAGACCTCATAAACTCAGCACCGAACAGAATTTCACCATGACTGCCTTGATGAATACAAACTCCTAGGCGACTTTGATCCGCCGTAAACAGCATGAGAACACGTTACCATTCTGGTTCTATGCCACTGCTTGGTATTTCTAAAATTTATACTAATCTGTAAATGACTGTGCATAACAATAGAAAACCATACAGAGTTGAGCAAAGAGATAATCCGCCATATTCTACAATTTTCCTTCGTTAATGGCGTAAACACAAGTCGAGCGGTTAAAAATGTGAATGGTGTTTGACGGTCAGGTATGTTTTGATGTGTGTTTTATGGGAATGGCAAGGAATCATCCACAACATGCTGTTCCCCTAGGCCAAACTCTTTACTCGGATCTGTACTATCAGCGATTGGACCGTCGCCAAGAAGCGCCCAACCGGAGGGTAATTGTGTTTCATCAGGATAATATCGATAGTGGCTCGCCAGAAGCTCCGAGAGTTTGTTTGGGAGGATTTTATGCATCCAGCTCATAGTCTAGACCTCTGCCCCGGTAATTTCCATCTGTTCCTGTCTATGGCAAATGATTTGACTGGTGAAGAATTATCCTCAAGAGAGGCCTGTGAAAATCGATTGTTCTAATTTTTTTGGGACAAGTGTTTCTATAAGAGAGACATAATAAAATTACCTTCAAAATGGTAAAAAGTTGTTGTAGAATGGTGCATATTTGACATAAATCGGCATTAAAACATTACTTAGGTATTACTTGAACTAAGCCGGTATGATGGTAAAAATTATTCTTTTCCTTGTTATTTGCGGACTGGTATAATTTCATAAAAAGTTTGGCAGTTTATGAAGTTTTTCAATACAAGTTGCTGGACTATCGCTCAAAAGCGTTGATATACATATGTACAGCCTTGGCCAAAAGTATAAGGCACCCCACTAATTACTGAATTTTTTATCTTAACAAGTGCAGTAATGAAGTTTTATTAGTAAAACAGGGAAAATACAATGAATTAGTGATAATAACATTAATATTTAGTAGGTCCATCCTTCGAATTAATAACGGCAGCAATTCTCTTAGGCATGCTGCGTACAAACTTTGCACATTCGTCCGCATTTGTAGCGTACCACTCGTTAATTAAGATATTCTTTAAGGCAGTTTTTGATGTTTTCCTTAATCTTGCGTTTTAAAATAGCCCACATGTGCTCAATGGGATTAAGATCTGGAGACTGTGCAGGCCAATCTAAAAAACCAATGTTGTTATCTCTAAACCAACGCATCGTAGTCGCTGATTTATGACAAGGAGCATTGTCTTGCTGAAATTGAACCCCGTCTAAATTAGTATCGCCGAATATGCGCGTTAACGAAGGCAGAAGAACAGCTTCTAATACATTTCAGATCATAATGCTGCCTCCTCCATGCTTAACAGTGGGTACCACGCAATCTGGATGATATTCTTCCCCAACCCGTCGTCTCACGAACGTCACACCAGGTGTTCCAAATATCTGTAGAAAAGAAAAAATTATGATTTCATAAGATTTGTATTGTTCTAGGGTAAGAAGCTATGGCTGTTAATACTTTAAGACGATCTTAACTAAGCTTACCTCGAAGTTTGATTCATCAGACCACAAAACATTCGACCGATCTTCTTCCGTGAAATGTTGGTATCGGCGAGCCCATTCCAAACGATTTTTCCTATTCTTTTCTGAGAGCCATGGTTTTTTTAGGGCTTTACATCCTTTTAAACCTGCTTCCAGAAGTCTTATTCTAGCTATGCGAGCACTAACTGGTTTACTAAATTCATCCTAAATGGCAGCTGCAAGGGCAGCTCGTTCACGTTTTCTTCCACTTTTTGATTTATTATTGTGGGATTTTGTCTCCACAAATCGCCTGATAGCACATTGGACCGCTCACCGCGAACATCCCACCAAATTGGCATTCTCAACCTGAGACTTACCTTCTTCACTTAGAACTTGAGTTCTAACTCTATCATCGTAGCTAAATTCACTTTTTTAGGCATTTCGGTAAATATGAACTGTTTTTATAAGATTGGGTAACTTTTCAATAAATGTAATTTACACTTTCACTTTCAAATTTTAAATGCGAAAATATTTTATGAATTTTTTAAAAATGACAATTTTTAGGTTTAGCTTACCAAGAGTGCTATGACTTTTAATATTACACAATTTATTCGTATAATCAACAGTTAAACACCCATGTAAGACATTTACAAAAAGAAAAGGTAACTGTGGTTATCAAACATTTGAGAATACTTCTATTTTAGTGGGGTGCTTAATACTTTTGGCCAAGGCTGTGTGTATGTAATTCCAACTTTCAACGAACTAGTATATTTGTACCCTTTGTAGACTATTATTATACTAGTTTATGACACATTTTTAAATACTAGTTTGATACTAGAATTTTTCACACTACTTTAACGCTGCTCCGTAGGGTAGAAAAATCAATAACGAGCATATCGTCGTTACGCTTAATCAGCGAAGTTCGGTTTGCTTTCGATTACTGAATTTAGAACCGAATGCGTTGTAAAAACTCTTATATGGATAAAAATGTATCTATGTACATATGTATGTGAGTATACCTATACAAATTGTTAGGTCTGCTAAAAAGTATGAATATGTATGAATGGTGTTTTGCTGCCAAGTCACCTAAGTACCCTTACATACATACATATGTATCTACCAAGCAGCCAGTATGGCACGGGGGACGACGACAAAATGTCTTAGCGAACACCTGGACTTTGTTTTCCTTTCTTCAAGTTGTTATATGTTTATATGTGTTTATGTATCTTTGGCACAAGCACATTGATATAATCATAGATACACTTACTCACATATATACATACATATTTACTCGAAATGAATGAAATGTCGTGGCGTGGCGTGGATTATAGTAAAGTGTCTATTTGTGTGAAGTGAGTGGTGGTTTTTAAAAAGTAACGTTTTATTAGTTAAATATAATAGATATATGTATATGTAAATATGTATGTATAAATATGTATGTGTGTACATATATTTTTTCTTAAAATAAGCCAATGTTATTGATAATAAAAATAAATACAATGAATAATAGCGTGACCATAGTGCAAGCGCACCCGGTGGGGCAAACCCAACGCACACACACACATATATATTTAAATATAACCATATAAACACAAGTATGTGTGTAAAATAAATATACAATAAATGCCATGTAGACTTAAGTAAATTAAATGCTTCCCCTAAATACTTTGCCTCGCCTGACTGTTTCCGTTTGCTTGGTGCTTCTGCTGGTGATTTTCATACAAATACATCCATGCATACATACATACATACCAACACTTTCGCATTACCAGCCGTTAGCTTGCTATTTCGCAAGATTTGTAAATAAAATATTGCGAAATTCTTAGAAAAATTACTATTAAATTATAATAGTGATGATGAGCATGCGAATAGTTAAATAAAACAACAACAATTTCATTGTTTTCAAACAAAAGTGGGAATACATATATAGTAGCTGTACAATGAAATGACGCAGGTAAAAATGACACTTGATACGTAATAAATGGGTAAATAAATGGGAACTTTTTAAAATAATTTTTTTTTTTAATTTTTTTCGAATATATAGCAAAACCACTTAAAAATTGTACGTAAAAATTTTTTATTTACATTTACTCATATTATAATAGGTATGTTAGTATGAAGCTATCGGCTTAAAAGGTAGCAATAGTTGCAAGCTTTCGTAGAAATTATTGACTCAAAATTGGGTAGACGGCTTGGTATCTATTTTTACTTCTTTAAAAAATGTTTGTTTTTTTTTTTGTTTGTCAAGTCAAGCCCATAACCATTTGCACTATGCAGAGTAGAAATATTCACACCTTTCCATCTTTTTCCTAAATGGTTATTGCCGAATTAACTAAAGTGGTCCAGTCGTTTCTTCTGTTAGCCGTTAAACACCAACTGGGGAAACCAGGTAGTTTTTCCACTGATTTTTTCAATGGAGTACTTTTACCAGTGGGTGCTGCTTCAAATACTTTTACATCTGGATTGTTTTCGGACATTCGGACGATATGACCTTCCCAGCATAACCGCTGTCTCTCTATTCCCTGAACTAAGTGAATGTTGTCGTATTTTTCCCATTCAGATAATTTGTCCATAGTTTAAGATATTGTCTCAAAAACTCCCAATGCAGACTCCTCATCAGAGGTCAAAATCTTCCACGCCTGCGCACCATATAGTAAGGCTAGAAAGTCGACTGACTTGAAGAGTTTAATGTACAGCCTTGGCCAAAAGTATTAGGCACCCCACCAAAATCCAAGTATTCTCAAATGTGGCTATCAAAGTTAGCACTTCTTTTGGTAAATGTCTTACATGGGTGTTTAACTGTTGATTAAACGAATAAATTGTGTAATATTAAAAGTCATTGCACTGTGGATAAGCTAAACCTAAAAATTGTAATTTTTAAGAAATTCATAAAATATTTTTCCATTTAAAATTTGAGAGTGAAAGTGTAAATTACATTTAGTGAAAAGTTACAAAACTTATTATAAAAACAGTTCACATTTACCAAAATGTCTAAAAAAAGTGAAATTAGTTACGATGATAGAGTTAGAATTCAAGTTCTAAGTGAAGAAGGTAAGTCTCAGGTTGAGATTGCCAATTTGGTGGGATGTTCGCGGTGCGCGGTCCAATCTGCTATCAGGCGATTTGTGGAGACGAAATCCCACAATAATAAATCAAAAAGTGGACGAAAGCGTCTAACCAGTAAACGAGAAGACCGAATACTTATACGCGAGTCTCTCAAGTATCGCAAAAAATCTTCTTCTGCACTTGCAGCTGCCCTTTCGGATGAATTTAGTAAATTAGTTAGTGCTCGAACAGCTAGAAGAAGACTTCTGGAAGCAGGTTTAAAAGGATGTAAAGCCCGAAAGAAGCCGTGGCTCTCAGAAAAGAATAGGAAAAATGGTTTTGAATGGACCAGCCGATACCAACATTTTACGGAAGAAGATTGGTCGAATGTTCTGTGATCTGATGAATCAAACTTCGAGGTAAGCTAAGTTAAGATCATCTTAACGTATTAACAGCCATAGCTTCTTACCCTAGAGCAATACAAATCTCATGAAAACATTAGTTTTTCTTTTCTACAGATATTTGGAACACTGGTGTGACATTCGTGAGGCGACGGGTTAGGGAAGAATATCACCCAGATTGCGTGGTATCCACTGTTAAGCATGGAGGAGGCAACATTACGATCTGGGGCTGCATGGTTGCTGATGATGTCGGCGAAATGTTTGTTTGCGAGGGTCGCATGGACAGTCAAAAGTACATAAATGTATTAGAAGCTGTTCTTCTGCCTTCGTTAACGCGCATTTTCGACGATACTAATTTAGACGGGGTTCAATTTTAGCAAGACAATTCTCCTTGTCACAAATGAACGACTACGATGCGTTGGTTTAGAGATAACAACATTGTTTTGTTAGATTGGCCTGCACAGTCTCCAGATCTTAATCTCATTGAGCACATGTTGGCTATTTTAAAACGCAAGATTAAGGAACATAGTATAACATCAAAAACTGCCTTAAAGAATGCCTTAATTAACGAGTGGTACGCTATAAGTGCGGACGAATGTGCAAAGCTTGTACGCAGCATGCCTAAGAGAATTGCTGCTGTTATTAAATCGAAGGGTGCACCTACTAAATCTTAATGTTATTAAAACTAATTCATTGTATTTTCACTGTTTTACTAATAAAACTTCATTACTTCACTTGTTAAAACGAAAAATTCAATAAATAGTGCTGTGCCTAATACTTTTGGTCAAGGCTGTATATTCGTGGAGAGAGTACTTTTCTTTTTGCTTACTCGGTCTCTATTCAATTTGCAGCTTGTATTATTTTCTCTAACATTTTTTTAAAAAAGTCACACTGAAAGGAGTCAGGTTGTCTAAGGGTTCAACACTTTAAGCTCGATAGCCCCCTCATAGAATTTGGCATTAGGTTCTTGCTTCCTGTCAGTTCAATTCTCAAATGGACAGTGTAAACTCAAAGGTTTCAGATTCACAATGCTACGAGTTAAGGAGTATAATGTTTTGCTGTGCAAGCAGTTCCAACTGGGATGCTACCGCGTGCTCGGAGTTAAACCACCACCCATCGCAGACAACGAGCTCGAGCTACATCGAGAGATCCGCGTGACCCTGGCACAACTTAGATCTGGATATTGTAGCAGGTTAAACTCCTACTTATCCGGACTCGACCCCAGCATACCCATCGTATGCCCCACATGTGGAGAGTCTCCGCACGACACTAATCACCTCTTCACATGCCCCCTTAAACCCACTCCTCTAAACCCCCTCTCCCTTTGGTCCAATCCCGTCAAAACAGCACGTTTCCTGGACCTCCCTTTAGATGACCTCGGCGACTTAGATTGACAAAACCTGCCCTAAGCGCGGTTAAGGAACCGCTACTACAACAACAATAACATCTATGTTTGGTAACAACATTGAAAAGCTGTCCAATGGGTCAAAAAACAAGGAAAATATCTGTATTGGGCTTTATAATCACTGAAATGACTTCCAACCGAGCTACTTCTCAACATACGGAAGGACCTACAGTTTATTCTAAGTCACCACCGAAAGGCTGATGGGTTTTTAGGAAGAGCTTTTATTTAAAAGTCGTCAAATTCAACAATGCTGAGTACCGATAGACACTCCTATCTACCTATCTGCCTACCTGAGGAATTAGAGAAACGGGAAATCTTTCCTATCTCTCTCTCTCTCGCCGAACCAGTGTGTAAAGCTCTCTTAGCAAAATATATATCCCGATACCTGAATGTGTCTTCCACAACGTCGTTCATGATAGTGCCAATCATTAGACTTTATTTTCGGGGAGATCGATCTTTAAAGAATCAAACGCACGAACATTTTTAATTTTTCTACTTCACGAATGACCCCTTATGGGAAATACATATAATATTTTTGATTTCTTGTGGCTAATTCACATTAAATTTCCAAGTTTTGTTGTGTAAAATCCCTAAAAAACACGTGATTTTCCTTTTTCCCGCGCAATTTCTTAGGAAGCACCTATACATATCTATACTATACTTTATTACCCAACAAGCACAATGAATTTGGCTCAAAAAGAAATTGCATTTTTCGAAAATATTATTATGGCTATTCTAAGAATTGTTGGATAAACTTGCTAAATATTTTCTGATGTAATCGAATTTTCTAAAAGTTCGAGGATTTTGCAATCTGTATGTTCAAATATCATTCCCCTTTCACGGGTTTCTTCTCCTTATGTGGTATATATATATTTAGATATAATTTTTAAATTGAATATTGCTATAAATCAAATTTTCTCTATAGTATAATAAATTTTTATTATTTTATATTTAAAAATAACAATTACATGTATTCTACCTTGGAGAAAGTTTTTTCAAATATTTACATTATCGATAATTTTTTCTAGAAAATAGTTACAATAAATTCAATTTTTTCAAGTTTGTTTCCAAGTTGATAAAAATTTCAAAAATCTCTTCGCATAAATCCTATCTTCCGGCTCAACCTCCACATCCTTTGCTTGCTGGGTATTTATTTGTTTATGAATATGCATTTATTGATTGCTCCTTTATGCGATAAGCTCTATGCACCCTTGCCATTATTTTCTTGCTTTGTGAGTATGGGATTTCGCGCATAAAGGCTTTGCTTTGTTATACTCCTGATGAGTTCGAATGAGATATGTACTGGTATGGTGTGTGACTACAAGTTGCACCTGCATTTAACTCATTTATTTATTTATATTTATGTTGCACTTCGACATAAAGAGATATGTTCGCTTAACTTGAACTCGTCATTTCTAGAAACCCCCAATCTATAATGCGTCAGCTTTTCCCACATAAATTTTCTTCGATTTTTATTAAATATTAAATAAAAATCCCGGATGGGGCTCCTCACTCCATGGAAAGCGTTTGTTTTGTTTATAAAATGTAAATCACTTGGCTTTCTCTATATCGACCAAAATAACCGATTGGTTAGCTGTGCGTATTGCCATTCTGAAAGTAAAAGTTCAACTCCTGACCCGAGCAAGATCTAAAGTTTTAGGAAATTAAGTTTTCTATTTGCAGTCGCCCCTTGCCAGCCTTCTAATAAGAGTCCAAGATATCAACTCGCACGATCTGGGTTGGCCAATTGATATCACCAAGATGGGAGATTACGCAGCCGGGAAGTACACAATACACCATAATGTACCGTAAGAAAGTTTCAGCTCTTGAGGAGATCGAGAAATATTCACATTATGCCCATCGGCCACACTTAAAGTAACAATATTTGAGGTGAAACGAGCAAACCGATGAGGAACAGGCCTTACAATATCTATAATCGATCTAGTTTCTTCGAATGTGCTCAGGGCTTGGAAGCCCTTGACGTAGAAATCAGTTCCGTTGAAAAAGCGTCCTCGCAGCACTATAGGTTAACTTCACTGTCGTCCAAGAAGTGCGATAGATGGGACAAGTATGGAAAAAGCTGAGGGACTTGTACTATAGCGACCAAATAGAGGAGTGGTGTCGGATTTGTGGTAGGAGAGGGACTCAGTTGACGAGTTCTGGCATTCACCCCGGATAATGAACTTCTCGCCACAATCCACATCACAACGTATTCTTAAACGACGGAAAAGAAGGACGACACGACCTAAGATGCTTGGTTTGAAATTCAGCTTCCCTGAGAAAACATACCCACTTGGGTTGGGGCTGATCGACTTCGCCAGAACCGAAAATATGACTGCTTTTAGAACAACATTCAACCACAAAAAAATTCATCAACCTACTTGGCAGATAGCCGGATGGAATAACTCTAAATCGATCATGTTGTGATAGACATAGACGCGGACCTTGGAAACTAAGGTTCAACTTCGAAAACCTGCGATCACATCAAGAAACTGTATGGTTTTCTACTCAAATCACACTTCCGCGCTCTGAGAGTACTCAACAGTAACCCGTTATCAGGGAATGGCATTTCGAGTTCCCTACTTGCAGGACTTTGTCCGAAACATTTGGTTATGGACAAGGTCAATAAAAAAGAGCTGGTGCGAAGAGAAAAACAGATTGCCCACCTCGCAATGTCCCGATCGACCTTTACGCGTGCAGTTTAGGAAAGTGTCGGTATCTTTCAGTTGAAGAGGTAAGCCTGATGCACTTGCAAAGGAATACGAGAAAGGGCGAAATATCTGAACATGAAAAGCTATCCGATATGAGGGATGTTCCATAAGAATAAGCAGAGAATTTTATGAGGGGGAGGTATTGTTAATCTAAGTCGCCGAGGTCTTCTAAGGGGAGGTTCAGGAAACGTGCTGTTTCGACGGGGTTGGACCAAAGGGAGATGGGAGTTGGATGAGTTGGTTTAAGGGGGCATGTGAATAGGTGGTTAGTGTCGTGCGGGGACTCTCCACATTCAGGGCATACGTAGGGTATGCTGGGGTCGGCTCAGCTACCGCGGCCGCCGGCCCAATAATTGGGCTGTAATAGTCGTGGGCTTGGAATTATGCACCAATATTCGGAGGCCAGAGTTCGAGTCGTGGTTAGATCAAC
>JAWMAG010000011.1:365000-375000 GCA_037013455.1 Ceratitis rosa | reverse complement strand
CTAGATGAAATAATATGCCCTTAACGAGATCAATCTGTAAAATCAAGCTCAGGAAGAAAACGGGTTGCCTTAGGTGAATTAGTACTAGAGTTACAGGGAAATTCTCAAGGTCTCTGTGGAAGGACGAGGTGCTTATAGCGCAAATTTTGGAGTAACTTGTAAGACTTAATATATTCCTTAAAAAAGGGGGGGTATGTCCAAAGTAATGGGAGTTCTGGCAGGCCAATATCTGATAGGACGAAACGCGAAAAGACTTGGAGCTCCCTTTAGAAGATGCAACAGAACTAGCAAGGTGGATGAGGAGGATAAATGGATGGATGATTACATCTCTAATGCTCCCAACCTGCTATGAGCAGGGTAAAATTTCGGAATTTGGAACCCTATTAGTGGCTAGTCCATTGACGATAGCCGTCGTCAAAGTCATGGATCTAATGAGGTTAATTAGCGAAGCTTTAGGATTTAGTTTTTGTCTTAGTCAGGCCTAAGTGAATCCGATAAGATTGATTGGTAGCCACCACAATCTAATTTAACTTGATAAGTCTTATCGTCTTCCAGTTATTTGGACAGAACCAGCATATAAGTCACAGTTCTGAAAGTTTTACCACAAAACTTGGAAATATATTAATTAGCGACAGGGAAGCTGGGCTTTTGTATAGGCAAAATCGAACTGCTCCTCTATGCTCTTCATGAACATTATACCTGACCGCTTCTCTCGAAATATGGCTCGGAGCTGCTCCTAAAGTGTCTTTCTTCAGTTGAATTCATTGACGGGCTTTCCATCCGATTAGCGCTAGCAAGACTTCCGGCCTCAACATATTTGGGGAGATCTCAATGTGCACGCAGAAGACTTCGACTCTTGATTCGGAGGCAATATCCTAGCCTGCATTGTGGGGAGTGCTCATATATACATTCCATTGACCTGTAGTATCTATCCATTGATACTACATTCTTCTCAAAATCGGGTGTCAGATTATAAAGATTTTAAAATGTTTCGCTTTAGTGTGGATTGTGGCTGAACGTACACCCATCTCTGGTGAGCTATACTACCTGGCGAAAGATCTCTTTTCTTACCCTCCCTCAGGCCACTGTCAGACAGGATGCCATGCAGAAGGACTACGGACTAACTATAGAAGATGCTGCAGAAGTTGCAGGGAGGATGAAGAGGAGGAGGAAACGATCACTCATCTCTTAAGCGACTGTCCTGCTTTGAACAGGGCGAGGTTTCGTAATTTTGGGACCCTACTGCTGGATCGTCTATCGAAATTAGCTGACGTCAAAGTAATGGATCTAATGAAGTTCATTAGACAATCAAAATGGATGGAGGATAAAACCTGATATTTTAAGTTTTTGTGGTATCACAATGGGTCTTAGTCAGGCTTAAGTGAATCCGACTTGATAGATCGGCAGCCACTGCAACCTAACCTAACCTACCTTACTTTAACCTATAGCTTCTTTTCGGACTCCACGAGTTCTCTTTCTACTTGGGGCGACCTCATCTGGCTTCCTTTCCATCGTGTGCGAGTATACCCTCATGAAATTATCTCTGCGGCGCCACTGTCAGTAAGGCAAAATTTGTTTTCGCTTTGCCTATTTCCGCATATAAACTTCATCAACCGATCTCATTGAAAATAATTTACCCACGCTTTTAGCAGTTCTCGATTTCTATTCAATTTTTTATAAGACAATTGCATGTTTGTATGTTTGCCACAGTTCCGGGGTGCAGCAGCAGCGTTGACGACGGTCAGTGCGCTTGAAAAACGTCGCATCGTCAAAACCAACTCAGCTACAACACGCTAAGCCAACGCTGCCAACGCCGTTGCCGCCATACCAATCAACCTCAAACCAAATGCAATCAGCAGCAAGTTCATCTGGCCGTCAGCCAAGTTTAAGGGATGATCCGTGCATCAATTATTTGTTATTTTAAACACGTGACAACCAGCATTGCTGCTTACCGCTGGCTATAAACTTGCTTTTGCTAGGTTGGTTGGTTGGTGCGTGAGTCGGTTGGTTGGTGCGCGGGCAGCAGTTAAGGGTATGGGAAAGAAATCCTCCCACGGGATTCAATTTATGCGTAATTTTTCAAAAGAATATCGCTTGATTGCAAGCAACTGAGAACGGTCGGTCGGTCGGTCGCTCACTCTGTTGGTTGATGGTTCGATATGCTCGTTCACTTGCCTTGGTCTCGCTGATTGTTTGTTCGTTTGGTGGTTTGTTTGTTGTGCATGATGGTGGCCAGCTCACTGCTGTGAGTTCATGTTCTTTGTTGTTGTTGTATTGCAATATCATTACAACATATTTTACCACTCAACATTCGCTAATGTAGAAATTTGTTCTGGTGTTTTATGATTATTTCTCCCATCCATACTTCCTGTTCTTCCCTGTGTTTGTCCGATGTGTGTTTGTTTGCCTGCATGCCACATCCTTGTTTACCGTTACGCTAGTTGTGCCTTGAATTGAAATTTGAGCAGTGTGCAGTGAAAGCCTCGCCCATCCCCCTCCGTCGCTCCTCACTCTCAATTTTCCTAAAGCACGTCAATTAAGCTGACAGGATTTCACTCGCTCCCAGCTCGGCGATTTGTTGGCGTGGCAACCATGGCTTCCGGCTGAATGTGGGCATGTATGTCTGTATGTATGTACTTTCGAATGCATATGTTCGTTGTATTGTTCTTGTGCTTGATTGCATGAGTCAAGCATTGTTGTAGTTGGTTTGGTGGCGTCGGCGCTTTTGTGTGTACGCAATTCATCCTTTGAGATTTCTAATTAAATAAATTTGATAGCGTTTATAATGGACTCGCTTGGGTACAGATGTGTGTATGTACTAACGTGTAAGTAGAGGGTTTTAGAGCAATAAGTTTTTATTGTTTTTTTTTCAAGATTTATCCAACAATTGCGACAGGTTGTGAGCTTCAGAGAGAGAGTGTAAGGTGGTTGGAGGAGGGGGGAAGTTGAAGTGGTTGTTATGGGAAAAGAGATTTGAAGTTTTATTTGAAAATATTTTCTTCGTTTGTTAACTGACAGCTGCAGCTCATTCTTCTTCTTTTTCAGCGACGTATTATATCCGAGTTAACAAACAGCGCGTCTTTCAATCCTTTTTTTCGCTATCTGGCGCCAGTTGGAAAAACCAAGTGAAGCCAGGTCACTCCCCACCTGATCCTTCCAACGGGGTAGAGGTCTTACTCTTCCTCTGCTTCCACCAGCGGGTACTGCATCGAATATTTTCAAACTTGGAGTGCTTTCATACATCCGGCCCACATGATCTAGCCTGTCCCTTGATTCGCTGAACCATGTCAATGTCTTCGTATATCTCATACGGTTCTTCATTCCATCGGCTGTGGTATTCTCCATTACCAACTCGTAGAGGACCTTAAATCTTTCGCAAAACCTGTCTCTCGAAAATTCCTCACGCCGAGTCATCAGATGTTGACATCGTCCACGCTTCTGCGCCATATAGTAGGACCGGTATAATGAGCGACTAGTAGAGCTTGGTTTTCGTTCGTTGAGAGAGGATTTTACTTTTCAATTGCCTACTCAGTCCAAAGTAGCACCTGCTGGCAAGAGTGATTCTGCGTTGGATTTCAAGACTGACATTGTTGTTGGTGTTAATGCTTATCCCTAGATAGACGGAGTTATCTACGACTTCAAAGTTATGACTGTCAACAGTGACGTGGGAGCCGAGTGATGATTGTAAAGCGAGCAAATTTATTACTAAAATAATAGTTCGGTTTTCGCGACGCTTCGTGCATTGCGCCCGATATTCATTCGGCACAATCGTCCAATACATTAGGTAACTCTAATAACCATGGATTGCTGCTGAGGATCATAGTATCCAAGAAGATCCCAATGAGTTCATTTACCAACACACAGAGCGACCGGCCGGAGCTGTGTCCATCTAATTTACGGAAGATTTTGTGGAAGGATCGTGGTTTGCAGGCATACAGAATCCAACTTGTGCAAGAATTAGGGCCGAAAGACTATCAAGTGCATGGCACGTTCGATGGATGAGCTCAAAACAAAATGTCCACCGGCTCCGATTTTCACTACAAAGTTTTTTTTGTTCATTGATGAAGCTGACTTTTGCTAAATTGACGTATCCAAATGAACAAAATTTTCGCGTTTGGAGTGATGATAATCCACAAGCAATTGTTGAGACGTCGTCACATCCTGAGAAAGTTCCTGTTTGGTGTGCTCTATATATATGTATACCTATAACCGCTGAAATGGTTTTCGGCCGAAATTCTTCTGCAATTTGTGGTCGTGCGTCTTGTTGATGCGGCAGTACCCACTCGGCTATAGCGGCCGCCACTCGGTGTACTCTATGGGCAGAGATAATCGTTGATCCATATTTAATCGAGAATGAAACCATCCATAATGTTACAGTCAAAAGGAAACGCTATAGAGCCATGATTAATGACATTTCGAGCCTAAATTGTAGGATAATGACGTTGAGGATCTTTGATTCCAACACGACGTTGCTATATGCGCTGCAATCAACGAAACAATCAATTTATTGAAGAAAACTTTTGCTGAGCGCATTATCTCGCGTCGTGGGCCTGTGGCGCGACCTCCAAGTTTCTGCGATTTAACACAGCTCGACTTTTTTGTGTTGTTATATGAAATCGCTTGTATACGCAGATAAGCACGAGGCTATTAACACCTTGGAGGAGAATATTCGGAGCGTAGTTGCTGGCATACGCCCTCAATATCTACAGGAAGTGGTCGGAAATTGGGTTCCGCGGCAGGAAATACTACTGAAAAGTCTTTTTCTTCAAAAAAATTACATAAAACACTGAGCGCAAACTACTTCACAAGCAGCAGAGAAGTTGTATTGTTTCCCAAAGCAAATGTTTCCATTCTCCAGAAAGAAAAATGATAGGCCAAGGTTCCCAAAAAATATTTACCGTGGTCTACCCTCAAAAACAATTCATTACAAAATGTTCTGAAGGGGAGCACAACCAGTTCAGGATTCCAACAAAATTGCCATGTAATTAATATGGCGTCAAAATCACACCAAAAACTCGCAAATCCCGATCTAATATTTCCCAAACGGCGTACGAAACGTCAATTGATAGCGGCATTCTCCCTCAAAATGAGGAACTGGGCTGGCTTAATATCTCAAAACTTCATCTTTTAGTGGATATTAAGCAAACCAAAAAGACAAGAAGTTCCGAAATTTCACCCGGTAGGATCACCATCGGCCAAAATGACATTCTCAAAAGATCCAACTCAGCGCAACTCCTTTTACAACAGGAACTCCTCCAAAAAGACCCGTGAAGGCGAAAGCGAAAAGAAGCTTTTGCAAAAAATGCTTACCTCTCAAGGCTGGAACTTCCTCGATTCCCAGAAACAATGGTATCAAAACCTAACTCAACTTCGAGTCTAAACTTCCTCGGAACCACACTATCAATAAATTTAATCAAATATGTTGAACGGTCAACTATCCAAATAAACTCGCCGAATATGTTTACCCAAAAGCAAATTACTCGTTGTAAGCGATTAAAGATGGACGTCGCGGCAAGACCAAAGTTGCAACAACCCTACAGGACTAAGAATATTCAGCACAAAAATCCTTCCACATTAAATAAAAGCTCAGACCTCAACGAGCATAAGCCACACCGTGAAAAATAGCCACAAAAAGCTATCACACGAACCCAGCTGCAGCCGTCAGCCTAGAGGTCGCCCTACAATCTGGCTTTCAAATGATCAGCATGCCTAACAGAAACGATAACCAGCGGAGATCCCCAGGAGTAGACAGCTTTCTGAGACATCTCTCGAAGCTATGTATATACTTTTGACTTTCAATTTCATTAAATATTTTTCAATCACTCAGCTTAAAGTGTGGTGCACTAATTTTTCACTTCACCTCAGGCAGAGCTAAAAAAAATTGAAAAATAAAATTATTTGGCGCCACATCAATCCATTAACGAGATCGTTTCACGAAACGCAGGTACATACTCGTACACGCACAAAGACATACACATCTCCAACTATCAACGAATGAAAGCCAATTTCCAGTGAAGAAAGTGACAGCAGTGAATAAAGAAGGATATATTTTAATCAACGTGACACATTCGATTCAAAATAAAAAATTACATTCACCGAAGTGAAACACAAATTAGAGGCTAAAAGCGAGATGAAAAAGCGACAGACCGAAAGTAGGCAAAGCCTTGGGGCGATACCAAAAACTATTTATGAGCGCACGTACTACAGATAAATATGTAAAAGAAAATGAAGTGCAGCGAGAGAGAAAAGTGCTTGTGACATTTAAAAAACAGTAAAATTTTTCAACACAAAAAAAAAAAAAAAAAAATAGAAATAAAAAAATAGAAATTATAAAGTAAAGAAAGAAAAATTGAAAAAAAAAAAAATGCAGACAAGAGGGTCGAGGTATTCTTAGAAGAAAAAGCTATTAGTGGAAGGAAGGTGGCAAGCGTACAGGTTCCCCCACTCGCTTGCCATAAGCCATAAGGAAAAAACAATAATTTAGTTGACACAATGCAACAGATGCTGTGAGAGAATATATATACGCACATACTATATGTATAATTGGTGGAAAATAGTGTAAATATTGCACATTGATGTACAGGCATATATACTTATGGCTATGTATATATACAATATATGTATGTGTTTGAATTCACCCGGCTTTGTGTGCTTTCAAGAAAACAAGGAAAATATTTACAAAATAAAGCACATTAGAGCGGCGAATGTCACGCACTAACAACGGTGTTTTCCCTAATTTTTATATATATATACAATATATATTTATCAATTATGTATGAATGTTTATAAAGCTTATTATGTAGACTGCATTTTCTTTTTTGGACAACGCCCAGGGCCAATGCCAAGCGCAGGCGGTCAGAAGGAAAATGGAACAACAGCAAACAGTAGTGAAGAACTTCGAAAAAAATACAAATCTTTAGAGACAAAGCGACAGGGAGCAAAAAAAAAAGTTCACAAATACAAAAACCACAAAAAAAAAGACTAGAAAAAAAATAAATAAAATTCCTTTTGAATGATTTTTAAAATATTCGAGGAAAAACTACTAAGAAAGGTATATTAATTTTGTTGATCGAGCGGTTTAGGCGTGGATATATGCCTAAAAGGGTGTATGGGAAATACGAGAAGACCAAGAAATCGATTAAGTGAATATGTAAGACTTGATTTTCGAAAACTCGAGTTATAATTCGGGCTTTAAATTCTTTAAACTTATAATTTATTATATATTTAACTATATACAGCCTTGGCCAAAAGTATTAGGCAACCCACTAATTACTGAATTTTTTGTTTTAACAAGTGAAGTAATGAAGTTTTATTAGTAAAACAGTGAAAATACAATGAATTAGTGATAATAACATTAATATTTAGTAGTTCCACCCATCGATTTAATAACGGCAGCAATTCTCTTAGACATGCTGAGTACAAGCTTTGCACATTCTTCTGCACTTATAGCGTACCACTCGTTAATTCAGGCATTCTTTAAGGCAGTTTTTGATCTCATACTGTGTTCCTTAATCTTGCGTTTTAAAATAGCCCACATGTGCTCAATGGGATTAAGATCTGGAGACTGTGCTGGCCAATCTAACAAAACAATGTTGTTATCTCTAAACCAACGCACCGTAGTCGCTGATTTGTGACAAGACAATGGTCTTGCTGAAATTGAACCCCGTCTAAATTAGTATCGCCGAAAATGCGCGTTAACGAAGGCAGAAGAACAGCTTCTAATACATTTCAGTTCATAATGCTGCCTCCTCCATGCTTAATAGTGGGTACCACGTAATCTGGATGATATTCTTCCCCAACCCGTCGCCTCACGAACGTCACACCATGTGTTCCAAATATCTGTAGAAAAGAAAAAAATAATGTTTTCATAAGATTTGTATTATGTCTTCAAAATTGCTCTAGGGTAAGAAGCTATGGCTGTTAATACTTGCAGACGATCTTTACTAAGCTTATCTCTTCGACCAATCTTCTTCCGTGAAATTTTGATATCGACGAGCCCATTCCAAACGATTTTTGCTATTTTTTCTGAGAGCCACGGCTTCTTACGGGCTTTACATCCTTTTACACCTGCTTCCAGAAGTCTTCCCCTAGCTGTTCGAGCACTAACTGGTTTCCTAAATTCATCCGAAGGGCAGCTGCAAGGGCAGAAGAAGATCTTTTGCGATCCTTGAGAGACCCGCATATAAGTATTCGGTCTTCTCGTTTACTGGTTAGACGCTTTCTTCCACTTTTTGATTTATTATTGTGGGATTTCGTCTCCACAAATCGCCTGATAGCACATTGGACCGCGCACCGCGCACATCCCACCAAATTGGCAATCTCAAACTGAGACTTAGAACTTCTTCACTTAGAACTTGAATTCTAACTCTATCATCGTAACTAATTTCACTTTTTTTTAGAAATTTCGGTAAATATGAATTGTTTTTATAAGATTTGTAACTTTTCACTAAATGTAATATACACTTTCACTTTCAAATTTTAAATGCGAAAATATTTTATGAATTTCTTAAAAATGACAAATTCTAGATTTAGCTTACCCAGAGTGCTACGACTTTTAATATTACACAATTTATTTGTTTAATTAACAGTTAAACACCAATGTAAGACATTTACAAAAAGAAGTGGTAACTTTGATAGCCACATTTGAGAATACTTGCATTTTAGTGGGGTGCCTAATACTTTTGGCTGTATGCACCCCTGTAGGGCTTTTTTATTTCGGAAGAAGAGAACTAAAACAAATATCAAGTGTAGTAAAAAATTATCCATTATTTCTGCATTTCTTTGAAGGCTTTCACTACCATAGTTGGAATTATTTAATTTATGTAAAATATGCACCGTTGTGCTCGATAACTTTCCTTATGTCATTATGCTCTCTCATAGAAACCCTTGTCTTGATTGGCACACTGGATGTTCACAGGCTTCTTTTGTGACCAATTATTCATCAGCCAAATAATTCGTCATAGTCAGAAACAGCTGGTAATCACTTTGTGTGAGTTATGGACCATTAGGTGGATGCGAAAGAACCTCCCAACTAAGCTCTCGGAATTTCTGGCGAGTCAACATCGTTGTGTGTGTTCTAGCGTTGGGTCGATTCTGTTACGATTCAACAACGATCCGCAGGTGGAAATTTGATTCATATGATATTTTCTCCTTAACTCATGTGGCACCCACACATCGAGCTCCTTTATGTATCCGGCCATTTTTAAGTTGTTCCAAATTATTTTTTGTGCAATTTTTAGCTTCTGGAGAATCGAAACAATACTCTCATAACGGTGTTGTTATTGTAGCTATGTTTACCACACTGTCCCTTATTAATCTAATTCGCCGAGGTCATCTAACAGGAGCTCCACAGAAATCTGCTGTTTCGACGGGATTGGACCAGAGGGAGAGGGGGGTTACATGTGTCGGTTTAAGGGGGCATGTTAATAGGTGGTTAGTGTCGTGCGGAGATAGCCGGTTCTACGCACTGTAGTTTACCCGGATTTTAGCCGTCATAATTTCGGCAACCTAACCTCGTTTAGGTTAACAGGCTCGCATAACGGTCAGACGATCGGATAGAGAAGTTGGCTGAGACCTTAAGCATCTCAACTAAGCGGGTACATCATGATTGAACAAGAAACGATGTGTGTCGCAACTGCTCGCACTCGACCATGAACACAACCGTGCTCCACATGATACTAGAAACAAGGGAGCAATCAAGGCAGTGGGATTTTTCGGTTGAACATTCACCAGAAAAGGCCAGGGTGGGTTTATGGACCAACATGGCTATGGTTACAGATTTTTTAAGAGACACCGGGTTTCATTCATATTGATTATATTGCGTTCTGTCATGAGAATGCACAATCGCCCATATAGGTAGTCATCATGGCAAAAGTGGGCTACAAACTGCTACCAGGTCTAAGATATGCTCTAGATTTAATCCTATTAAAAACATTGAAAACCTATATCGGACTTTGTAAAAACTACAAATGGCTTCCGCATATTGAGCGAACTTCGAAAC
>JAWMAG010000011.1:345000-355000 GCA_037013455.1 Ceratitis rosa | reverse complement strand
ATCTAGTCATAGGGGGCCGAGAGCTGTTCGATAATGTGTCTGAGGTCTCCTTCCAAATGGCCGCTAATTAATAGAAAATTCTTGCTTTATTTTTCATGTAACCCTGAAGTTGCTCGAGTGCCTTCTAAAATAGGGAGCACAAAAATACCCACGATGCTCTTTCGACATGCCAATTTTTTGAATTTTTTTACATAGTTCACTTTTGTACACACATTTGTACACATTATTTCCTCTGAGGTTCAATGGGTGAGCGTACTGGCTTATCCAAGGCATAACCAAATACTAAGCTTCACTACCTAACGTAAAACTCCATGCCTGCCACTTGAAAGGTAGCCCAGAACATGAGTTTCACATTTATGCTTATGATTTGGAAGTTATTTCATGACATGCCACTGAAACAGCTCATGATGTTGTTGTTGTTGTATCCGCAAAAGATTGCGGGAGTGACAGTCCTAGGCTGGATTTAAAATCCGGATCGTTCCAGTATAAAGACCCGACTGTCGCGGGAACTATTGGATTTTAGTCGCCTCTTACGACAGGCATGCCTTACTACGGGTAAATTCTTTAGACCCTAACCCGCAGTGATTGAAACAGCGCATAGTTGCTGTTGGTGCTGAGTCTGCTTTCATCCGTAAAGGTATTCATCTTTGTAACCATTCTAGATTCTCATAAGTAGTCTCATAAAGTAGCTGATAATTAGCAATTCGAAGTTTCCCTTAAGGGAGGCTTTTACTGATCTTACTAAAGCCTCTCCGCCACAATTCACGTATTTTGGTCTTGCTCAGCTTCGACGTATAAATACGTCTCACCTTTCTGTTTATATTGCTCTAACAGCAAAAATATTCCATAATTTGAGGATTTTTGGGGAAGTGCAAGTCCATAGCCGGTTGAAAACCCGTATTATTCTGGCATAAAAGCCCAAATGATGCAGAAATGGTCGAACTTTAGTCATCTCACCATAAACGTGCCTTGCCTCGGGCAAATTCTTGAAGCCCTAACCCACAGGGGCTATCTCGCATTCATCTTTAACTTTAGACAATTATCACTTACGAGAGTTACGTTGTTAATAGTTCCATGACCCTATTTAGCGCCGATGGAACTTGATCATATTAAAAAGGAGTAACGTAAGACCAGCTGTTATGATTGTAGTCGGTGCCGAACTTTGTTTGTAATTCTTGATACCCTTTCTAATGTGACTTTGAGAATCGTATCTTGGCTAACAGACGATAGGAGACCGAGACGATGTTAGGGCTGCGATTATGTATATTTTACCTGCCATAGTTTAGTGCAATTAATTCCCGTATATAAGAATATAATAATATAGTATAATTTTCCTTCTTTACACCTATTATTTACTACAGGAAACCCTACTTTGGGTTGTTGATTTCTCAGTCAGACTCAGCATATTTGAAAATTTGTTGTTCTAAAGGATGAATTTCCCGACTCTTGGAATAGCCAAACATGATATTGAGCTCATAGCGTAGTCAGTTCATGGGTGTCTTTTAGATACACATGAGAGGAATTCTTAAGCATATAGTTCCACGATTCTGCCAGCGCAATACAGGGTATGATAAAGCAAAACTAAGCTCCGATATGACCTCTCTGATACCTCCCAGACTCCCGAAGAAAAAGAGAAACCATCTTGAAATCACTCTGTTATTCTATGTATCTATGTAACAAGATCTGACAAGCACTGTTCTTACTCTTCTCGCCTTAATACAGAGTGTAATGCGTTTTCATGACCATTGGATGGTTCGCGGTTAGGGGCAACCGACTCTACCGCATTCGAATATTTTTGACCCTCTTCTTCCTTCCTCTGGCCGTAATCCGTTCTACCCATTGACTGGATGGTGGTACGTGGGTTGCTCGTTTGGCTCGTCTTGGAAGACTCACACGGTCGATTGTTGTTTTGTTTCGGACTCATACGCATAGATCCATGATTCGTCACCTGAGACGATCTTATAAACGTCTTTTGAAACACCGCGATCGTATTTTTTCAGCATTTCTTTACACCAATCCACACGAGCCTATTTTGAGTGATTGAGAACAAACCTTTTTTACGGCCAGGTGTTCATACAATATCGAATGTATGCTAGTGGGAGAAATGCATAGGCATGCCTCTATCTGAAGGTATGTTACATGACGGTCTTGCATTATCAGTTCAAGTACGGCATCGATGTTTTCTGGCACAACGGCTGTTTTTGGACGACCTTCATGGAATTCGTCTTTGAGCGAGCATCGGCCGCGATAGAATTCGTTGTACCAGTTTTTCACAGTGCTATAGGATGTTGCTTCATAGCCATACAAAGATTTTAGTTCATCGATGCACTCTTGTCGTGATAATCCACGTCGAAAGTTGTGAAAAATGATCGCACGAAAATGTTCACGAGTTAATTCCATTTTTTGGGCGAGATGAATTTTTTAATTCCCTGTAAATAAAACAAATCACGATTAAATGACAAAACGTTCTGAGTGATGTTATGCTAAAAAATGTCAAACTTTCCAATGGAAATGTCAGATTGCACCTGGCAACACTTAGTGTTGCCTAGGCCAGACCTACGTGTATATATAGCAGCCTACGTAATGGCAAGAGCAGCGGTTACTTTATATACTACCAACATACGAAGGTTTCTTTTGACATCAAGAGCCAGTGTTTATAATCCAAGACGAGCTTCGTGATGTTAATCCAAAATCAGTTCTTGTTCTGGAAATTACTGGTGCTTTGCGCAACCTGATATGTGATCTATCGGGAAATTGAGACAACAAGGGGCATTAGTGGGACCAGCTTATATTTAAAAAAGCAACACGAACCACCGAAGATGGATCACTTTTCACCACGACTCTCATGGTTCAGCCACCGTATAATCCTGACTTGCACCAAATGACTTCTTTTTATTCCCGTACGTAAAAAATAAGCTGAGAGGTGAACATTTTACACCTTGACGCGTTCATATCGCATCTTCAGGAGATATCTTAATCAGAGCAGCAAAAGTGTTTCGACAATTGGTCCAAACTCATGAAAAAGTGTAAAGATCTTGATGGAGAATATTTTGAAATATAATAAAGCGATTTCAGATGATTAATTTTTTTTTTGTTCTCTGAAGAAATAATTTCCTCTCTCAAAAATTCACCGAGCCTACTTTATAAGTAAAAACGGTCCTGTCTGTTACCTGAGTTTGGAAAAAGAAATGTGAATTTTCCCGAATTCAATCTTATGAATCTGATTTAAGAGCTGATGAGAAGTTTGCTTCGAAAATTTTTCGAAATTAAAAAATTTGTAGAGAAAAGATCCGTACACATACGAGTATATGTAGGTCATCTGAGATAAAGTGCTGACCATAAACTAACCATTTCTCAAACCTTTATCATATCAGCAAACTAACAGTTTTTTACATTTAAATAGTCCGCATTGCCCAACGTCATGCCGCGGCCCACATAAGATAAGGAAAAAAAGTAGAGCAACATAAACAGATGTGCGCGTATTTCAAACCAATTAAAAATACAAGGAAAATTTCAAAACTTAAGCATCACGTCAAAAATGGAGAAAAAAGTCAAGGAAAAAACTGTTTAAAATGTCATTTTGGCTGGCGCCTGCGCAAATGACCAAAAAAGAGATAATATGCGTACCCTTAAGCGATGAAGCAATATATAAAGATTTATTAACGGTCTATCGAAGATTGAAAAAATATAATAAAAAATAAAACTAATGAGGATTATTTAATATTTTCACACACACAAGCAGATATACAAACAAATTGTCAAATTGTCAATGGAAAATCAAAGTTAAAGAAAAAAGAAGAGATGTGTGTGTGTGAGATGAGTAAACATTACATAACCACGCCGCGCAGAGGAAGATCTTAGAAGTAGAGGCGCCTGATATACCATGGATATGAATTTGTACGCATGTGTGGGTCTAATAGTGTTAGTGTTTTTGTAACGTGGCATGCTTTGTATGGGACAAGGAGCTCATGTAGAGTAGAAGAACCGCAGCCAAAAGGAGAAGAATCACAGCAGCAGCAGCAGAGGTGGTGGCGTTACTCTAAGCGGGCAGCTGCTAATGGTGGCACAAGCGTCACATAAAGATTGAAAATGCACACACATACTTTTTCTGTATTCAATCATATATGAAGACTAGCAACGCAACGGATCTTTAAATTCGGTTTCGAATTATTTTTTACAAAGTAGAAACTCTCGGGAAAGCTTTCTGTGGCACAGAGATTTGAAATTTAAAGTAAATCGATAGTAGATTTTTATTAACCACAGACACCAACAACTGATATTATGTCTCCCACTACGGGCTCGATTTCGAAATGTCGGAATTTCACGAGTCGTTCGGCAAGACTTCTGGGAACGAAGTAATGAACGTGATACCTGGGCCTATTTTAGGTGTCAGCTTTGAGTTTAAATTGATAGAGTTTGAGTTTAGGACGATGGATTGAAGCAGGATTTCAAATAAAAGTTCGGCTTCAAGGCTCAGTATTAATGTTACACCTCTATTCCTGATCTCCCTTTCGAGTCGTCGGAATAACGCCGAGCTTCATTGAATTTCTTCCGGACACAAAATGATGAATACGACCCCGGGACGAGCTTAACCTTATGCGAGTATATCTTTAGTCCGATACTCATGCACCTCCAACCAAGATTTCGGTCTCGAGACATCGGAGGACCGTCGGCGAGTCTAGGTCGAGCTTAACTTGGGTCGGGCTTAATGCGGGAAGAAATTAACCTTGGAGGTTATGTGAGTATATTCTGATGAATACAACCCCGGGACGAGCTAAATCTTATGTGAGTATATTCCTAGCTCGATACTTAGAAAACGATTGTTCATGCACCTCCAACCAAGATTTCGGTTTCGAGACATCGTAGCACCATCGGCGAGCCCGGGGCGAGCTTAACTCGGGTCGAGCTTAGTCATGGTCGTGCTGAACCTAAGTCGAGTTTAATCTGGGTCGGGCTTAACTCGGGACGAAATTAACCTTGGAGCTCATGTGAGTATATTCTTAGCTCGAGACTCAGTCACCTCCAATCATGATTCCGGTTTCTAAATAAAGATTCAAGCTTTATTGGATGGCTTTTAAGCGGAGAGTAATGGAAATATTCACTAGAAAAGTTCTGAAGATTTATAACGTTTGTTGCGACAACCACATTGAGCCTCTGACTCGGAGCTCAATATCAAAATGTCGAAAAATACTTGTGCCTTCTGGGCACAGAGTTATAAACGGAGGGATTCATGTGAATGGGAATGTGTATGGTACTAACTTAAGTGTAGAGAATTGGGTCAGAATGAAGAATGGAAACTTTATACTGAGGTTCGGTACTTACGTTTGATATGCTACAACTCCTCCGTCCGGGAAATCGGAATCGAAATATAGGAACAACAGCAAGCCCGTGTGAATGTCTTTTGAGTACATAGTGATGAGCACTTTGGAGATCAGATACTACTTTCTCACTGATGCCTTATGCTGTTCATATAGAGCTGTGAAATCTTAAGTCCCACAACTAGAGGGTCTCTAACCGGCTTTTCTTCAAACATTGACTGTGGCTCTGATAAAGTACACTAGACAACTTTGAATTTGAAGCCGGTTTCAAAACTTTTCCTTCTAAGCTATTGTCAGAGAGAAACTCATGGTTCTGCTAGCTTTGATTGATTTGTCTCTAATTCCGGCAGCTATTTCGGAGAAACAACTTGCCATTTGCGAAACCGACACAATTAACAGTAGGAGTGTGCAATCTGTGGTGGCTCCCTTGAGACGAACAGAGTGTCCGATACAACAATAAAAGTACTAAAAAAGCTTTAAATCCATTTCCCGTCTTGGGAAAGCCAGATCCATAGTAATGCTCATTACTACTCATAGGACTGGCTTCGACTGTGGTTTCATTAAAGTAAACTCGGAAAACTTTTTACATCGCAGGATCTTAGATTCTGTAGCGAGCCTTGGTCTCGGCTTTCGGTATCGGTAAACTGACTTTAGTACCGTTAACTTCACTAACATGCAGTGAGTGGCATGCTGGATTACCAGGTCAGTAAGCATGTAGTAAGACATTGCAAAGCGGCCGCCTCAGCCAGACCGAGTCGAGAGATGTGCCGCTTAGCCATAACACAATGCTAACAACAACGACAACACACCGCCACTTCAATAGCACTCGCCACATAGCCGCAAAGCAGCTGTGGAGGCAACTTGCAATGCGGCGGTGGCATGTGGCAGCACAAATCAGTGCTTACTGCTGCTGCCGGCTGCTGCATAAGTCATATGGTAATTTGATATTCTTATCACCGACGGTTAACGGTTATTGCTTGACAACAACAACAACTTATGATGAGAAAAAAAACTATAACAATCTAATAGACAAGGAACACACAATGAGCAGCGAGCAGGCAAAGAGTTTTCCGCTTCATCTTCTTCTACTTCTTGTTCTTGTTACTCGTATTTGTCGCTTGTTTGTTGCTATTAGCACCGTGTAACAGTAACGGCAGCCAACTAAATCAACCTCATATGCAGACCCAAAAAAAAAAAAAGTTGAAGCCACACAGCGCTGGTGCTACCGCTGGTGCTGGTGGTTCCAATTGGAGCTGCTGCAGCATCACAAACTAATAATTCAACTTAATTTGTTTTATCGACAGTTTAAGCTGCTGTTAGTTGCCGTTACGACATCTTGTTCTCCATCTAGATACCAGCGCCATAGCGGCAGAGCGGTAGATCACTTCACCTTCATTCTGTTCCCCAGCAGCGCAACCTTCATAAAAAAACACGCGCGCCACTCACTCAGCTCCACTTAGCTCAACTCAACCCAACTGAACTCAGCAACCTGAGTTAGCTAGCTACTAGAGTTCAGCTTTGCTACTACTTCATTGTTGCTATTGCTGCTGCTGCTGCTGCTGCTGCTGTTTTTGTCATCTTCTTTATGTGTGTCTATTTCCATTGACTTTGAATTATGCAGCCACAAATTGGTCATAATGGGCCAAGATATTAGGAAAAAGGCGTTTCATTAGCTCGCATAGTGACAATAAATTAAATTAGTCGCCATCAGCGGCTGTCAACGGTGTAGCCACTGGCGTCCGCAGCTATTGATCGTAAGCTTGTGCATGGGCTTAGTGGCCTGAGAATATCTATATATGTATATGCTCTATTGATCGCTAATTAAAATACGATTTAGTCTCTATTTGGTTGGCGCGAGATATTAATCTTTGTTTGGCGCATCTTCAGCAGCTCCAAAGCCAAGCCACACACAAAGGCAAACCACAAATGGGACCACACAGTTACACAGTTACGGACAGCGTATGAAAGGCCAAAAAAAAAGAAGAAGAAAAAAAATAAAAACGAATTACTTAGTTGACCACATAAAAGAGTGTTATTAGAAGCAGCGATCTGAATATTTAGTGATGAAAAGAATTAGCGTGGGTTAAGAAATTTCGGGATTGCTTTTTTTTTGGAGCAGTGGACAGAGGTAATTTCTCAAGTCAGCATGTTTTTTTGTGAGTAGAGTGAGTTATTTGTCCAGTCCAGAAAAGAAAATGAATTTAAAATAAAAATAGTTTTTAATGTAAAGGGTGTTTTTTTAGTTTAGTTTGATTTCGATGAAGTATTAAAGCCCATATAATTTAATGTTATAGCCAAGAATTTAGCTTTATTATAAAGATAAGGCTTTGCCATTATGTTTTAAAAATCATTTCGGCTAGCTCGGATAAATTCCTACCCAGTTCGATCACTTTCTTCAGCAAGTACAGTGCCAGCAAAGCATAAAATGCTGATTATTCTTCTCCAAGGCGTCAAACGTCTCTGCCATATCTGCGTAGACAATCGACTTCACATAACTCCACAAAAATTAGTCCCGCCATGTTTTATGGCACGATTTTGAGGCCACACCATATGCCCACGCCGCTTTATGACAAGTAGCACCATCTCGTTGAAACCAAAGGTCGATCATTTCAACATTCTTCAATTCAGGCCGCTCGAAAAATTCTTTCATATGGCTCTCTACCAGGTGTGATAGTTGAAATTTGCCGGTTTTTTCGATGAAGAAAACACTTAATTTTCAGAGGAATCTCAAAATTTTTTTATTCAAAGTATTGACCATTGATTTCTACACATTTCGCCCATCTCTCAGGCAAATTATGGATACCATTCCAAAAAAACTTATTCTCTTTCGAGCCAAACCATTCGACGAGCCATTTTTCGACTTCTTCAAAATTAGCGAAGCACTGCTCTGCAAGGGAGTGTCCCATCGATGCGAGAAGGTGATAGTCGGACGGGGCGAGGTCTGAAGAGTACGGCGGGTGCGATAATATTTCCCAATTAACTGTTTTTAATGTATCTTTCACCAGTTTAGCGGTATGAGACGGCGCTTTGTCGATTTTCCATTTGTCTATCGTTCAGCTGGTGTGGCACCCATTTTCCATACTTCTGGATCTTTCCCATGGCTTTTAGACGTTGGCAAATTGCTTCTAGAGTCACATGTAGTGTTTCTGCCAATTTTTGTTGCGATTGGGTTGGATCAACATCCAATAACGCCTGCAATTCCTCGTCTTCGAACTTTTTCGCTGCACCAGGATGTTCTTTGTCTGTCAAATCGAAATCTCCACTTTTAAATTGACGAAACCATGTCTCACATGTTCTAATCACTGGAGCATGTTCACCATAAGTTTCTAACAGCGACTGGTGAGCTCCAGCTACTTTTTTCTTTTGATGAAATAAGAAAAGCAACGAATGCCGCAAATGCGATTTACTTGGAACGAAACTCGACATATTCACTGAGGTAAACAAATATGACGCTATTATTTTGGCGGAATGTGACTTGCGTATTTTTGTAGGTTAATGTCAATAGAAAAAAATTACATACATGCCAAATCATAGAAATGTATACATATTGCTAGCGACATCTACTAGTAAAACCGGCAAACTTCAACAAACACACCTGGTAGTATTCCCTATTGACTGTGAAATTTTGATTGGCTTCGATTTGAAGATAGTTGGACCATATTGTTCGGATAAGTTTATTCATTATGAAATGGCAAGCCAAATGGCCGCAAAGAAAACCACACACCTAAAAATAAAAAAAAACCTTCCTACTGCATTCTTTTCACTCGTTTCTCCCTCTTCGTTGCACAAAATAACGGCCTATCATAATTGTTGTTTCCCTGTTTGATGCGTCATTCTCTCGTTCTCGAAAAACACGAATAGACCGATGAATTGTTTGGCCGATACGCCGCACCAAACGGTCACTTTTTGATCATAAAGAGGCTCCTGGAATATCTCACTAGGATTTCTGTTGACCCAAAAGCTTCAAACTCACAACCGCCCTGGGGCATATTTTCGATTGTTGAGTAGATTCATGGTCCAAAAGACTGAAATGACGTATCGAACAAGCCACTGCACAATTCAATATCGCAACAGATGGCGCACCCTGTATTAGTCCTTTTCGAACAAAAATGTTCACAATGTGATCTGATATTTTGAGCTTTATTATTTTTTAAAGCAATTCTGATAGTTTACGAATTTTTTGAAAATTTCTATATTTTTGTTTTAATAATTTTTAATATCGCTGAACCATTGCAATTTTTTATAATTAGTCTGGCATTTATTTATATGCGTATTGTTTTCAATGTTGTTTTGAAATCTCTCCCTCGAATATGATACGAGTAATTGTGTGCGAGAAAGTGATTTATTTTCATTACATTATTTCCGAAGAAGTATATTTTTTTTTTTAATATTTTCAAAAACCTTCCTTTTCGGGATTACTTACATATTTTTTTTTTAATTACTTAAAGCGGTTCCATTAAATAGTCAAGTGAAAATTCATAATCTAGAAAATTTTTACAATAATAATAAAAATATCTGATAAAACCTTAGGTTTTTAGAATAAACAATAGTAATTTTAAGGTTAAGCAAGTAGCCGAGATCTAAAATTGCGTACGGTCTTTTATATAAATAAATTATATCAGTAACTAATTCAAAATACAAGTAGAATTTTTATTCTCGATACGAGGTCCTTTCATAAAACA